>WAAE01023773.1:18022-121076 GCA_013400495.1 Nicator chloris
CGGGCCGCGGGGCCGCCCGGGGCTCCCTGCGCTCCGGAAGCGGCTCCGGGGCTGCCGGGGGTCGGCCGGCGCCGTCCCGCAGCGCAGGCGGCTGCCTCGGTGGGTGCCCCGGCGCGGAGGGGCCCGGCAGCCGCGCTGGGGCGATGCTGTGACAGACGGAGCCGTGTACATAAAAACCGTGTGATGGACACACGAGTCCTGTCCCCACTCGGCCCGGAGAGACGCAAGTGGTGCTGCTGCGGGTTTCTGCTGGTCTTCCTTGGTGACACGACTGGGGATGGAGGGGGATTGTTATGAGCGACTCCTGAGAGAATTTCGGTTAATTAGTGTTCGTGTCTAATAGCTTTTAGTTAACCTTCTCTTAGTTTAAATACCTTTTTGCTGAGAAGGCTTGATCAGGACAAACGAGCAAGTCTTGCTCCCCCAGGATGGTGAGGCTTGTGCCTGTGGCTTGGAAAGAATTTATTTGAAAGAGAGGAAAAAATGGTGAGGGCTCCTCTTCCACTTTTGCAGCCTGAACCCAGAAAGTAGAAGGCTTAAGAAACAAGTTTTCTGACACTGTTACTTGAACTGGCTTCAGATTGCAGAACTTCATGTGGTTTAGTCGTGCATGGCAACAGTTTCTGAGTTACTGTCTAGTTACAGCGATTAACAGCAACTTTTGCCTGAAGAGCTCCTTCCTTGGGGTGGTTGAGAGGTCTCAGGTGCTGCAGTTATACACATGCAGTATTTCTTCCTAATTTCCTCTTGCAATGTGTTGCTTCTCTTCTCTGGGCATGCTCTTTGAGGTCTCTAGCACTGTGTGGCTTTGTCCAGTTCTTGGAAATGTTTTTGCTTGTCTCATCCGTAGCACGTGTTGTTAATGTCTTATCCCTGGATAGTTGCTTCCTTGAAACTTCAGCACTAACCACACGACTCACTTGTGGTGCTTGTGGGCACTTGGACACCCATCCAACTGAAGCCTGCTTGGAAACTGGAGCTACCAAAGGTCCCAACCACAGAGAGCTTGTTCCTTTGGAGGATGTTTTATTCCATGGTGGGGCAAATGTTTTTCAAATTTGGAAGGAGTCTCAGTGCTGATGACTGGAGTACATGGAATGATGATTCAAAGCAAACAAGCATTAAAACTTTGGAATAACTTGACATCTGAAGCACCAGATTTCTTTCCAGTGGACAAGCAATTCGTGAAGTCACCCTGCATTAAAGATACTTCCTGAAAGAGTTGGATGAATTCTGCAGTGGGAAAAGGAATTCTGAAATCTGAGGTCAGCAGAGAAGGCCAACGAGGACAAGCTACCAAGGATGATGAGCTGGCCTTGCAAGGTATAGTTGTCTTGGTTTTGTTGTCCTCTGCTCTGTTTCTCTTTGTGGGTAGAGGGGGTGACAAGAGTCAGGTGGGGTGAGTTCTGAAGGCTTCACACTGAGACTTGGACCTGTCGGGCAGGTGTTGGCTCTTTTGACTTCGACTTTTTATGAGATCACCACTTGTTTCCTGCCTTCTCTCGGGCTGTTGCTTCTTTCTACTGCTGTTTTTGTAAAGATGGAAATAAAGAATCCGTCTACATTGTCACCAGTTTTACTGAAGAGCCAAATACTTGAGTTACAGGAAAACTAAATGGCAGATGAAAACATTAAATTATTATCTTATTGGCTTCTTCGTTAATGGAGAAAATATGTCATGTATTTTCCTAACATAATAGAGGTACAGATAGTTTTGAGTAGGGTGTTTTACCCTGATAAAGGCTCCTAGAGTAATGACCCTGTCATGGGTGGCAGGTAAACCCATGAATTTGCCTTGAGGGGTTCAGTCGTCTCGTGGTTCACAGGGCAGGTGCAACACTGCAGCACTGCAGTCAGTGACCCCCTGAGTAGCTCACCAAAGACCTGAGGTGCCCCTACAGGCCAGCACATGGGACTGGTAAAGTGGAGAGGGTGGCAGCATTTCCCGGTAGGGGTCAAAGGACAGGACTGTGCTGGAGGGAAACTGGTGCCTTGTGACTTTGCTGAATTGCCAGAGCGTTGCTATGTCAGTAGAAGTCAGATTTTTGGAAGCTCACATGTGTCCCATTGTTGCTAGAGAACCTTTCCTTCACTTCTCCCTTAGCTGACCAGATGCTGACACTCATTCTCAGGTAGTGACAGCAGCTGAACTCCACCTGAAACCAGGTGGTTGTACAGGCAGAATTGTGATGATTTCCTGCACAACTGGAAATTAGACTTAATAGTTTGTGGAGACCTGTGTTGAATTAATAGGTCCATTGAGGAGAGTGACATTTAAGTTAACAGTGCAAGAGCACATATACCAGGATGGAGTGTTTGCAGCTCTTGGGGAAAGCTGCCACACGTGGACTGAATCATTAAAATGCCACTGCCCTTTTGTAACTGTGAGTTGGCTTCTAATGCACAGCTCAAACTACAGCCTCGGGATCACTTTCTTAAAAAATGGGTGTTGTTGAATCATTGCAAATAGCTTTATTTTTCCCAGTGGATTATTTTTATTCTATTTTTAATCAAGCAGCAAACCCAAGAATATAGAGTAAGAATAAAACTCTTCCTACATCAGGCAATTCTTAGGAGACCATGCCCTGTGTTTCATTGGACATGAACCTTAGCAGTAGAGCTGCATTTGCAAAGAGCAGCTCTTGTGCCACTGAGATCATAATGTAATCCCTTTTCTTCTGATTCTTCTTCAGATGCTGTCAAGATAGACTCCAGTGCACTCCATTAGGAAGAAAATGATGTCAACTGAGATTCTTCTCTGCCTGGTCACAGTTATTTTGAAGCTGCAAAAGAGGAATGTTGCAGGGATCTTTGCTGGCAAAAGGCAGTAATCATGGTGATGAGGTACAAGAAAAGGAAGGAAGAAAGAATAACAGGTGTCTGAAATTGTAGTTGCAAGAGTGGACAGAAGGTGAGATGCTGGGAGATGCTGAAGATGAAGGAGTCAAGACATTTGAAACACCAGAGGTTTTGGGTGCCTGGAGACAGATATACACAGCTTTTAATGCACCTTGGAAAACAGACTCAGGAGTGACACCTGCCATGTGATGCCTCTTCCAGCACTGGTGTTCCTCTGCTAGTGAATTTACACACCTTATTCTGGTCATAACCTTTTGCATAGTTTCTCTTGAACATCATTCCTCGTGGCTTCATCTCATTGGTATAATTTGTTCATGGAATCAGAATTTCTCTGCATGTGTATGATGCACTTGTTCCCTGATCCATTGGTTTTTGCAGCAGGAAGCATGTTGTCCTTACTGATGGGTACCTTAAGCCATTTGATGATGGAGAAAAACAAAAGAATGTTCTGCTGTTTGCATTCCTCAATTGTTTTGAATCAGTTGAGCAATTAACCAGGGGTACTCCTGGAATTTGTTGTGGTCAGAATGAGTGGACTGGTGTGGCTTGGCAGCTGAAGGGATTTGCTTCCTCAGTTAAGAAAACTGTTCCAAACAGCGTGCTTCCAGGGACTCCATGTGTCGTCTGGTCAGTCGTCTGGACCTTTCGTGGAGCAAAAGACATGGGAAAAGCTGCTTCAGTCACTACAGAGCTCTCAGGAAGCTGTTGCTGACAAAGATATTTCTACCCGATTTTTAATTACTTGGCTCTTCAAATTGGTGACCAACCAGTTGTCACTTGCTAGTCAGAATGGCACTTCTTACTCTTAGCATTGCTTCACACAAGATGTAGATCTTTGTTAATTTCTGATGGCTGTGGAGGATAAAACTAAGAAGCTCCTACAGTTCAAGTCTTTACTGCATGATTTTTTTTTCACCTGCTCAGTGGAGCAGTGTAATACTGCTGCCTTTCTGAGACATCAGCAGAAATGTTAGCAAAAATCCAAGTCCTACATCCTTGGTGAATTGTTGCTGAAGAGTGCATCCAAGACATTTGTATTTGATTTAATGTACTGTATTATTAATTGATCAAGGTGACAAAACATGGTCAAGATTACCAAATATCAGCAGAGATGTACAAGAATAGAAGAAAAAGCTTTTTAAGGAGTGCTGACTCTGTAAGAACACTCATCCATGCAAGGTGTACATAAAGTACTTTGTCCTGGAGTGTTTAGTGATAAGTTTGTCAGTGGTTTTTTAGTCATTGAGGGAAAATAGAGAAAGGATATGTTGAGTAAATTTGAGAGTTACAGCATTAGTGAAGACTTTTGAAGGTGCTGAATTGAGGAGAATTCTCACCAGAATAATGTCCTCCGTTGCCAAATTTATTTCTGTGCTGGATTATTTCTGCTAATAATCCGTTTCCAAAGGTTTAGAAAATTTTCAGTTTAGAAAGCTACTTACAGTCAGTAAAGTTTTATCTTCTCTGATAATGCTTTGGAGGGTGGCTTGGCATGTTGTCTCATTACAAAACTCCCTCCATGATCAGTATGATGTGGTAAATAGGATGCTTTTTTCCCTTTAGATCCTTTTTTACAAGCCCTTTAGCTGCCACCAGGGCAGACTGGCAGCACAGCCCTTGCTCAGCAGTGAAGCACCATTGTTCTTTGGCAGGTTGTTTTTTGGTTCATAATGTGACTTCTTGCCAGAATCCTAGTGCAGGGATAGTCTTGCCCAGTTACGAAAAAAATATCTGTAACCCGCAGTTGATGCTTCATTTTTATTTCGTTTTTTTACATAGCTTTAGAATTGTTTTCTTTAGAACTCCTTCAGAATTGTTTCCTTTTTTATGCCATTTTGTGAAGCTGCTGAGGCTTCTGCTGCTCCTGATGGACTCAGGTCAGGAATTGTTCTCTGAAGCTGCAGGATTTGTCTGGTGTGTTCTGTACTTAACAGAACAACTGTGAACCTGATTGTGTTGATTGTTAATGATGATTTGGGAGCATAAAGCTGGTGTTTATGTAACGTGAAGTTGCTTTAAGAAGTCTCTGGAGCCAAGCTTTTTCATCCCAAACTGAAAGTGTTCAGTTTACAAGCAACCTCTTAGGCTTTTTCTCATGGCCACTGAGGAAGAGGTAACTGAAAATTGTTGCTGAGGATGTATCACTCAGATTGTTAAATTCACTGTGTCTTCTGTTCTTATCTGTAATCAAACACCTGTTTCTAATGCAGAACAAGCTGTTGAGTGTCACTCTAGAGTGGGGTTTGGGTCATCTTGTGACCAGCCTAGTTGTTGTTGTGTTGGAACTGTTGGGAGACCAAGCCTCTGTCTGACCTGGAGCTGTTTGGTCTGCAATCCTTTGAATGAAACGCTTCTCAGGGTTTGGTTTAAAGTTCCTACTGCTTCCCATGAGGCTTGTGGGAATGTTTATATTCTAATTTATTATGGAGAGTTTGGAAAAAAAATTACTTGAGAAGACTTTATATAAAATAAGCTGCTATGGGTTATAAAGTAAAGATCAGCTATATTTGTATTATATGTTAATTTTCATTCTTTGTTGTTGCTTTCATTGACTTTTTCTGCCAGTTTAGATTTATGGCTGCCTAATTTTTAAGCTCTTGCTGTTCCTGATAGGAATTCTTTGCTTTTGTGGATTTTAAGGGAAGAGGACAAAAAAGGCAGGGAGAAGAAAAGCCAAGTGTTCATATAGTAGGATGTTCCTTAAGTGTTATATTTTTTTTTTAAGCAGGCACTATTTGTCTCTGCTCATGTTCTTTAGCAGATCCTGAAAAGCTGTTCAAGAAATGCTTAGTCTGCTTATCTTTAAATAAAGAAAACTCTGGTCATTTCTCTTTTGAGAATTAGGAAAGATTGAGAAGATTGGATATTCAAAAAAGTGAATACATGAGTTGAGTGAAAACAGCCATGGTGGCAGGGATTTGTAGCTGATGTAGGTTGTATTTGCCCTTTGGAATTTGTTAGGGTATTTTGAAGATTTGAAGCTTCTTTTAAAAGTTTTTAAACTGGTTTTTTTTTAGTAATTTCCCTTATCACAAGATAGACATTTTATGCGTGTAGGAGGGAAGGGAATGGTTCTGTCATTTTTTAACGGAGAGGTTAAATGTTTAGATAAGAATCTGATCTAAACATCACAACACTTCAGAAGTTGTTAGTCTGTTTTTATCATGTGTTTTCCTAAGTAGGATTGAAGGATCTGGTGGGATTCAAGCCATACTCCCCCTCTTCAAGGGTGATAAGGCAGGGTGGCCCAGGTTTTTTAATTTAAAATCGGAGATGACTTTATGAGAAACATGGAAAGCCCCTGGTAATTCAATCTTCTCTTTTTTTTTTTTTTCTTTTGAAACTAGTCATGTGATGGTTTATGCTTACAGATATTCCCATTTCTTGTCTTCTCTTACTAAATCTTGCATATTACCCAGCCTTGCATCATGTCTTAGATAATGGACTTGGGACTTGCACTGAGTACCCTCAAATAACACTCTGTCATTCCCAGTCTGAGCCTTTAGGTACTCCGGTTGTGCAGATACTGAAATTACACATTTCTGTGATAATTGTGCAGCTAACTAAGCTGTACTTTTCCTTGTTAGTCTAGTAGTTTCCTTTTGTTCACTTGTATGACTTTGAACCCTAACTGATACTAAGTCTCACATAGCAATGAAGGTTATTTACCATCTACCTAATATAGATAAGCGGTGCTGGCAAGCCAGTGGCAACTCATGATGTTTTCTTCTGCCAAGGTGGATGTTCTGTTAAAGTGGAGCTGGGCAGTGGCCTTTGAGAAGGATGGCGTCACTGCCCCCAGACAGAAATGCTTAGGGAAAATGTCTGAGAGTTTTATCTCCTGAACTCACAGTAGGTTATCGTTGTTGCCTCTATTTTGGCTGACTGTGGATAATGTTTCAGGTTATGGCCTGATGTGGTACTTTTGTTTGTTCTTACTCTTGTAGGCTCTGTGTTACAGACCAAAGGAGTTGTAATGAGGTTATTAAAGTCTGGTCTGTTTTCTAAGTAAAGGAGAAAATAGAGCTGCTCTTCATCACTCCAGTTCATCATGCTCTGTATTTCTGCTGTTGAATTGACTTGGTAATTTAACACTTCTTGAAATACAAAGTACTGGAGTATAATATAGGGAGACTTTAATACAAATTTGTTCAGTTCTGCTTTAAAAAAACCACACATTAAATGCAGCATCTTCCAGACGGCTCAGATCAGCTCTGCTCTGCTCTTTGAGAGAACACTTTGGCAAGTCTGTAATTTCTGGTGTTAAGGTATTCCAAGCTGGTACACTATTTCAGATGTCATTGTTTGAATTGTAAATAATGTTTGGGACTGCCTGGCATGCTGTTATTCGTGTAGCTCCACAAACACACTCTAGCTGTGCATAGCGAAGTTCTTAGGAAAAGTGAAACTGTTGGCATAATCAAAATAGTTGTGTTAGCTAGTCAAATGGAGAGAAGTTCTTTCTGTTCTATTTTTGCCAGACTGCTTTTAAGTTTAAAAAGCAGTGACTTCTGGAGGTGTTTTTTAAGACCTGCTGAATAAGGGTGCGCAATCTGCAAGAAGCCAAACGCGTGATCCAGTGTATTTGAATCTCTACAGCAGTTAAGTGAGCACCAGGACTATGCCCAGACATGAAGCTTTCAGACTAATGAGTGCCTTAGCAGGCAGGTGGATTTCTGTTTGAGGCTGTTGTGTGTTTGAACTTCATAACATTTAGTTCTTGCTATAACTGCAATCAGGAATTAAGACTCAGGTGTGAAATTAAATAATTGTGGCAGCATTATTTGAATGTAGACATGGGTTTTACATTTGGATGAGGCAGGTTGTTGGGTTTTGCTTCAGAGTTGTTAGGCTCTCGTGTTAGTGATTGAGAGAACTGAAGGTATTTCGAGTTGTATGCAGGGGAACAGTAAAATGATGAAATTGGGGCTTGACAGATGTATTGCGAAAGTCAGCAGTCAGCTTGCTCTGGCATGATGTTTGTCATCGGTGTAGGGCTGAGATTAAACAGTCTGTTTAATCTCTGAACCACTGAGCTGTGTGTACCTGAAATTTGGGATGGTTAAAACTGTGCTAATTTGTGTAGTACAGAAGTGCAAAGGAAAAGTTTACCTCAGGTTTCAGAAGTTACATGACTGTCTGGAAAAAAAATGGAAGGAGCAGGGGGGATTGTTCCTTGTTGAATTTGCACCAGTAAGAAATTAGACACAATTATGACATACAAGTAAACATATTGGGACCAAATTTTCATACTCTCTCAGCTGCCACTTAATGCCAGAACAACACTGTGGCCTTTTTTGAAGTGTTTTTTTTACTGTTGAGGCTGACATATTTAAAAAAAAACAAACCACAATGGAAACAAACTTCTAAGCCATCTCAGAATGGTTACCAATCTTACGAGTGCTAACTGAGAATGGATTAAATAATTTGAAATAACGAATGCTGCTGAAATCGTTTCTGTAGTGTGCTCTGCGAAAAATGTTCTGTATTTCGTTATTAGAGATTGTATCAAAGGGGGAAAACCCCCACTGCTGAAACCTCTTGTAAAAACAGTGGTTAAAGAGCTGGTGGAGAGAGATAAGTATATGCAGGGCTTTAAAAGTTTTCCTAATTGCACTGCTAAGCACAGTTATTAATTAACCATTTTCTTGACATTAAATATAATTCATAGTGATTTGAGTACATAAAGCATTTGAGATTCATATTTCTGTCAGGTGCGAGTGTTTCACCCAGGTTTGTCTGATGGACCTTAACAGAACCACATTGTTGTATTTTTCTGGGCTGTTTGGCTTGGGTTCTGTCATCTTTTTTTTCTGCAAGTGAAGCATGCGTTTTGGGGAAGAACAAAACTCAAGCTTAAATTCTTCTCTTTCCTATAGGTTCAGGTGCAAGTCCATCCTAAACTTTCCTCTACTGAAGATGCATTGCAGTATGTGGAGGAGTTAATTCTTCAGTTGTTAAATATGTTGTGTCAAGCTCAGCCAAGAAGTTTTCTGGATGTAGAGGTATAGAACACACTTATTAGAAATGTTATTACATAATTTGAACTATTACATGAAAGCTACTATATTAATCGTTTCACAATGCAAAGAGGAAAGCAGTAATTATGTATCTTTATGTAGCAGAGCCTTCTGCATAAATCCTACTGAGCTCCCGAATAGCTCATTTTCTTATCAATTGAATTTGTTGTTCAATGCACAGCAAAAGTATCTGTGTGCTATATTACTTTTTAATAGATGATGAGTGTAAGTTTTTTATATAAAGCTGACTGGTTCCTTTGAAAGGACTTTCCCCCCCCCACTGATACTGTATGCAAACTACAGCTGCTTAGTCTGAGGCTCTGTGCTGCTTTCTCAGCATGGTAATTTAGGCTGATATATCCCCTGCTGTCCCAGAAATTAAAACAAAAATAGTTGTCATTTTTTCAGAAAGAACTTAGGAACACTTCTTTCCTCTGTACAGAGACTTCATCTCTTACCATTGCCTTTCAAAGACCTACAACCTCTGCTGCTCAGCAGAGCAACTTAATGTTTAAGAAGAAAGATTGAGCTGAAGAGTTTTTCCATCTGAGGAACAAATTAGTGAAACTGTATCACTTAAACTTGTAGGACCATGAATACCTTGGTACCACTTGGTGCTTAACCATGATATAAAGACTTTGTGCCAAACTACAGACTGTGTGCTGTGTGCCTCTTGGTTTCCCGTGCTTGGGGCCAGGGCCTGTGCCAAGTGACTTCCTCACATTCTGAAGAAAGGGGACTAATGGCAAATAAAACCTCACTAACAAAAAGCCTTAAAAATGTGGCTGTCTTGGAGCTCAAGATTGATGAATTTCATCCTTCCTCTTCCCTTTCGAGCACTCACCCTTCCAGTGGTGTTCCAGTGTCCCCTTTAATGGCTGACCTGTTTTGCAACATCACTCTGGTCTGGCAGCTCAAGAGAGGAGCTTTGGAGAAGGTTGTTTAATGCTGTTTTAAACAACACTGACAAAAACTCAACAGAAAGTGTTGTATTAGGAGTCTTATGGCTGTGAACATAGGAGAAATGCAAAAAGTAGAGATGATCAAGCAACCACCATTTACCCTCTTGGAATTCATACACAATGATGCTGTTTTTAATTAAATGGTCAAACACATTTGTTTTTCCCCTGGGACACCTTCATTGTTCAGTCAACAGACTAGGAGTGTGAATGGCTATTAAATAGTGAATCAGATTTTGTTTTGGTAGGACCTCAGCTTTCCTTCTGCCAAGGTGTTATGAGGGGGAAAAAAAAGCCTGCACTTTGAAAAGTGGGGTATTACCTTTATAGAATAGTATTCTGTCACTTTTTTTTTGTTGTTAGAAAGTTTTTGTTTGTGTGCTTTTTCCTGTACCAGCTTTCTGTAAGTGGTCATTAACTTCATCTTCCTCATTTCGTGGTTACTCAAACAGGAGCCATATTTACGTAAGTGAGCACTTGTAACTGAAACAGTCAGTGGGAACTGTGTTCTGAAAAAATAAAATGTGAAGTTATGTGAGAAAGTAAATTTCTGGCATCTGTAAAACTAGGGCTACCGAAAAAATGGTGAAGCTTTTGAACCTCCAGAGACCTGTGTGTGAGCTCCAGCAGGAGTGTTGTTCAATGCATGGGAGTGTGCGGGTGTCCTCAGGCACTGCTGGAAGGAGTAAATAAACTGGGCCATGTCTGGCCCACCTGTAGCCTGAAACTGGTTTAAAATATGTGGGTGCTGTTGGACATTTTCTTCTCCTGTTATGTTCTTTGCCATCACCAGAGCAGTTTGCATGTGTACAGAGTGTTAAAGCTTGTTATCATTTCATTCAGTGACCATCCTGTACAGGGAATAAAGTGCTAGGAGAAAATATAGTCAGGTATTTAAATTCTGAATTACCAGGTGTGTGCACAAGGGGAGCAAACTGTGCCTTCAGTTGCAGCTTAATTCGTAAATTTTGAGCGCTAGATAATTCTCTGATAATGATACTCTGAAACAGCCTTATGAATGTAGTGAGCAGCGTGTACTAAAATGATAACATTTACACATCTTGTATATGCTCTAATAGTTGAAATACAAATATTAGCAACCATTTCTTCGTTAAGTAATAACACAGTTACATTGCTGATGTCGTTCAGATGGTGCATTTACCCCTTGGTCATGTTTTCTTGTTTTAAGGATCGTGTTCAAAAAAGTTTCCCCCATCCTATTGATAAGTGGGCAATAGCTGATGCCCAGTCTGCTATTGAGAAGAGGAAACGAAGGAATCCGTTATCTCTTCCGGTAGAAAAAATCCATCCCTTGTTAAAGGTAAGCAGTGGTGGAATCTTGCTTTCAGCAGTTAGAGGTCAAAACCCCCTTTGTTTCATGTAATGTCTGTGTGCTGCCTGAACTGTGAACTAAAAGAAGTAAGAATATCTGTGTTTGTTGCACAGTTCTAAGTATTCCAGTTAATGGAATGTTCTTATTTCTGAGTTAAAAATCACTCAGTTCCCTCCTGGACAAACAAGGCCAAGAACCCATTGTATAAGTTTGATTGTTTTATGTTTCATTTTCCATGACTAAGAAAACACTCAAAAAACTCTTGGAGATGACCCTAAATGTTTAAGTGAGGTTTCTGGGACAGTTTGTTGGCTCTGGGCACTTCCACATTTTATAGAGCAGCATCTGCAATGGCACTGTTTCTTCTCTAGGCCTACACACTCCTGTGTGTCTATTCCTAAAACAGGTTGTAGATATGTGGTGAATCTTTATTGATCAGGGTCTTAAGCTTACTTATTGGTTTGCTTTGTAATCTACAGTGTCTGTTTCACCAGCGAAGTAACAGTGGAATGCTTTTTTGTTTTCTTTTTCTTTCTTTTTCCTTTTCAGGAAGTTCTAGGCTACAAAATTGACCACCAAGTGTCTGTTTACATAGTAGCAGTATTAGAATACATTTCTGCAGACATCTTAAAACTGGTCGGGAATTATGTGCGGAATATAAGACATTATGAGATTACAAAACAAGACATTAAAGTAGCAATGTGTGCTGATAAGGTAAGCCAAATTCTGATTTGTCAAGTTAACAAACAACTAAAGCTGTAGGTAATTTTGAGAGGACAGTGTCTTTTTCTTAGTGAGTACATCGAATATTCTACCTTCTAAGAAGAAAATAGTGTCATAAAATATGGTTCCAGTAATGGAACAAAACTACCAGAAAGTTAATTGAACTTACAAATCTCTTACTTGTGCTTATTAATACTTAAATCTCTCTTTCTCTTGGTTGCATCTGCCTAATGTCAGCAACATGTGAATACTTTAAAAGTGACTGTGAAGCAGCACTAACTTAAGACTGTATTGCATGTAAAAAGTAGTGTTTCAGTGGGTCAAACAAAACCTCCATCTCCTTAGCATCTCAGCCTAGTCTTCCTCAGTTGTGAGATGTGGGCCTGGTGAATACAGTGTAGAATCTCCTAACCATGTGTTGGAACTGTATCTGTGAAGGAAAGTTAGAAATGGTGGGGTCTTCTTGAATGCTTGGTTTATTCTGTGTAATTTCCTACAGTAGTGATGTTGTAATGTCCCATTCCCCAGAATTAGTTAGGATTCTCATTTTAACCCGAGTTCCGTGTACAGTCACTGCCTCTGAAACATGAATCACTTTCTGTTCTTAGAGCTTCAGAAGTCAGGCTTCATGCAAAATGTCCTGCATTCTTCCACCATAATGACTCCTGGCCCACATACCACACTTGGAAAAAGGGTTCAGTGATCCATTTTGTTGAGAACTTTAAATTATTGATTGCTTGTGTTTGGAATATCTTGCTGGGTATGAATTTGGACCTCTGGTAGTCAGTGTTTAGAGTTCCTGTTGTCTGTGTAGTTCTGCAACAGGACTGGTTTCTGAAGCTGGTGCCCTTTTAGGAAATGAAAAGGGTTAATTTTAACAAGAGAGCTCAGCAGTTAAGGACAGAAACTGGGCCACGTCCAGTCTGTGGACAGGCCAGTGTTCATTGCAGGTAGATCACAGGGTTCTGAGCATCATCATGTATGACTTCCTGGTAAAGCTAAAGCTGAAAAGCCAAAATGCACTCACCTTTTGACTTCAGACAGTTTAGTGTGTTCAGAAGCTTCGATTGTGCACTGCTGATTCAGAGCAATAGAACTCAGCTAAATGCTAATTGCTTTTGTGTACTTCAGCTTTTAAAATTGTAATTGATTTTAGGACCACATTCTTGGAAAGGTGCCTAGATTGGTCTAAGTGACTGGGAATCTTCAGAAATTGCCACTGCAAATAATGACTTGCAAATTCATGTCAGTGGATATTGGTTTTGTAATGCTCAGCTGTTTGCAGAATGATAATACATAGATCTTACTGCTGATAAGTCTGATTTCATGGGAATAATAGGTTTTCTTTATTGGTAACTCACTGGTCAGTCTTGAGAAGGGGTCCTAATTTTGTGTATTTCCCTTTCTTTGCTGCCTAGGTATTAATGGATATGTTCCATCAAGATGTAGAAGATTTAAGTGCACTAACTTTATCTGATGAAGAACCCTCCACCTCAGGGGAGCAAACCTATTATGACCTAGTGAAGTCATTTATGGCAGAAGTTCGACAATATATAAGGGAACTGAATCTCATTATCAGAGTTTTTAGAGAGCCATATGCCTCCAACTCCAAATTGTTTTCATCTCATGTAAGTATTGTACAAACCACAAACACAAAAAGCACCTACTATAATATCTATAAATATAGATGGACACTTCCCATACTAAACTGTTGTTGAGTTTAATGTATCAGTAGTAGAAAAAGCACTTCCTTGAGTTTTGAAATGGAAATAGTAGAAGACCACTTGCATATTTTGTAGGACTGTGGAAGAAACCTTCCCATTTACTTATGTTAACTTACAGGCCTGTAATTTTAAGATCTGTCACTGTTCTTTGCCATGTTTCAATGGACATTTTATTTATGTTTATATATTCATTATTTTTAAAATACATTTTATGATCTTACATAAATTAGAGAAAAAGTATATTATAAAATGATTGTAAAATCTTGTTCCGTTTAAGGAAGTTCTTGACTTTCACATCAGAGCAGAGTAGCTTTGCACGTTTGACTTTTGTCTTGTTTTGTTGCTCTTTGCAGGATGTGGAAAATATATTCAGTCGTATATCAGACATCCATGAACTTAGTGTGAAGTTACTGGGTCATATAGAGGACACTGTTGAAATGACAGATGAAGGTAGTCCTCACCCACTAGTAGGCAGCTGTTTTGAAGATATGGCAGAGGTAAGAGAATGGTGTTGGGTGTTTGGGGGTTTTTGGTTTGTTTTTGTTTTTTTGTTGTTTTTTTTGCTATTCATATTTTAATATTTGCAATTAGGGAACTGTTCCAGCTGGCTTTCTTCAGTTTGAGATCTCTTCTTCCAACCCCACTGTAATGAAGGGACGGTCAATTTTTTAAAGTGCTCTTATATTTTTAGTCTCTAAATCTCAGCTTTTAGAGTGGCTGTTTAAAGTTCAGAGAGCGGAGGTGAAAAAAACAACACTGATGAAGAGGTTCCTGTAAAACTAGAAGCTGGTCAGCCTCTCCTAAGTCCCTGAGAAGATCAGCAAATCCTGGACTTCACATCCAGCCATGTGAAGGACTAGAAGGTGGTTGGCAAAAGCCAGCTCAGATTTTCAAAGGACGGACTGTAGCTGTCCAGCTTCACTGCTTTCAGAGTGATGGCTGTGTCTGGGGACGAAAGGAAGAGCAGTTATTATCTCTCATCTGAGCTAAGCAAGGCCTTCAGCACAGTCTGTGATAGCATGGGCGAGATGCAGCCTAGGTGATTGAATTGTAGAACATGGGCAGTTGGCTGAGCTCTCAGGCTTTTGAAGGATTGTTACCAGCAGCACAAAGGTCACCTGGAGGCCAATGGTTGCCAGCATTCCTCAGGGGTTGATACTGTTTAATGTCTGTATTGGTGATGTGGAAGGAGGTTGCCTCGTCTAGTTGGTAGGTACTGCCACATTGTGGGGGGGCACACAGGAGGACAGAGCTGCTGCTTGTGGGACCTGACAACCTGGAGAAATGGACCTATGCAAGCCTCTGAGAGCTGAGTAAAAGCAAACATGAAATTCTGCACCTGGGAGCAAAAAACCCCGTGCAATGTCTCAGCTGCCTGGCTGAGGAGCAGCACTGCTTGCCAGGGCTGGGAGATCCTTGGAGATCAGATGTGAAGGCTAACTGGCTCGTGGGTTATATTAGGGAATGTGTAGCTGGCAGATCTGTGTAGAACTTGAGACCAAATCTGGTGTACTGTGTGTGGTTTTGGGCTTTCTGGTATAGGATAAGCAAGATAGGCTTGTAGTGAAGACTGACATGATGGTTAAGGAGTTAAGGCCCATAATGCACAAAGAGGGTTAAGACTGCTGGGTTTGTTGGTTCTTGAGAAGGCTGAAGTAGGAGATCTTAATGCTGTCTTTAGTTACCCGTTGGGAAGGTGTGAGGATGGCCGAGGCAGATTCTTCTCAGTTGAGAACAATGAGATGAGTGAGAAAACATGAAAATGGCAAAAAGATTAATCCTGATTAGATACTGAGGGGGGGGATTTTGCAATGAGAAAAACTGAACATTGGGATAGGCTGCCCAGAGAGGTTTTGGTGCCTCTGTTCTTAGAGTTAGAACTCAACAGGATGAGAGACCTTGAGCATTCTCAGCCAGCTTGAATGATGGATCTGTCTTTGGCCCTGAGGTGGGCACTGCTTTAAACAAAGAATTGGACCAGTTGGCTTCCAGAGATCTGTTTTAGACTGATTTAATCCATGAGTCTGTGCATGTAAAAGTATGGATTCTTCTCTATAGGTGATTTGGGAAACGTATGCAGAAAAGTCTCTCGTATATAGGATATGTAGTTTCTATATGAAATATGGAAGTTTAGCTGTTAAATCAATTTTGTAAACTGATGGCCTGCCTGCCCATGGCAGGGGGCTTGGAACTAGAAGATCTTTAAGGTCTCTTCTAACCCAAGCCATTCTGGGATTCTATGATTGTAAAATTATTCTTTATCTCTTTTTAGGAACTAGCATTTGATCCATACGAATCATATGCACAAGATATTTTGCGACCTGGGTTTCATGATCATTTTCTAAGTCAATTATCAAAGCCAGGAGCAGCATTTTATTTACAGGTAACTTGCCTTTAAATAAGACATGTTGATGTTAGTATTTTAATTACATTGTCTTATTGCTTCAGTACATGTATTGTTTTAAGGCTGAAACTTATTTTGTTTCTAGTCAATAGGTGAAGGCTTTAAAGAAGCTGTTCAGTATGTTCTACCCCGGCTCCTCCTCGCTCCTGTTTACCACTGTCTTCATTATTTTGAACTGCTAAAAGTAAGAATATTGTGTAAATCTGATATGTTTGGGGTTTTTTTTCATGGTTCTCAGTGTTAAGTGAGAGCTTTGTGTGCTCAGTTACTCAGTAGGTGTAAAATCTTTTACTAGAATGTGAATAATAAAACTGCTGAATAATAAAACTGAGAGAAAAGGAGGCTATATGCTCTAGAGGTGGATGCTATAATTAACTGAATATCAGCTGATAATTATTTCTGTTGAATAATTTATCAATCTAGAAAGCAGCAGAGATCTACACACTCATATTCTTGGAATGATTGTTTCAACAGTGCTAGGAGATGATGGCACATAGCTGTATTACAGAAAATGTCCAAGCCTTTCTCAAGCCGTTACTTTGTAATTTGAAATCACAGCAAGATTCCCCTTCAGATTTCATTTTATTTTAATAAAAGCTTCAGTGTTCTTGCGGTGCACATCCCATGGGATTGTAAACGTGGTATCTTCCTTCAGAGGGAAGGCTTGGTTAATATTTATACTTGGGCTATTTGTAATTAGACCTTGCATTGATAGGGTAACAATAACATGCACATATAATAGCTCCAGGATGTTTTTCTGGGTCACTTGTCAGTCTTGCATAATGGTCTTTAACGAGTGTAAAGCATTTTGAGGAAAACTTTCCAGTAGGATCTTCTTTTGGGTTTAATGGAAATTCATAAGGCATACAATGTTCCAAACAACTATTTATGGAAATTCGGATCAGAAGTTAAAAAAAAACCAAACAACCACAGAAAAACCAAAAACAAACAAACCACCCCCCCCCCAACAAAAACAAAAAACCAAACCAATTTTCAAGAAATCTGTTACGTTTCTTTGAATCTTTGCTTGGTTGTCTTTGGATAAGCCAGTAGTTCATCTTTGAGCCCAAATGTCTACAGTTGTAACTCCATTTTTACTGATTTAGATCTACATGTACACCTTTGGCACATAGCACGTCTTGTATAATATGCTTTTTGAAAAATTTTGGGATGTGTGCTTGATGTGTTGGTCTCATTCATGGGTTTGGTCTGACTTCAGACATCTTTAAAATATTATGCATTTCCTTTCGTGGCAGTCCTTTGGAAGGGAGGTTTGACACAGCTTGTTTGCATTTTGTATGGTAAAGACCCACACAGACTTAAGGTTTCTCAGCTCATGCTGTTATCACACAGTCTCAAAATGCAGTACTGAGGGCTTTGCATACTTCCATGTGAACATGGCACTGTATTACCTAATGGACAAAGCATGAAGGATTAATCTTGTCTGACACCCAGCCATCCTTCCTTGCTTCTTGCCAATGGCAGTTTTAGGGGGAGAAAGGAGAGCATGTGTGCCTGTGGAACAGGGAGCAGCCAGTGTTTACCTTTTTTAGGGTAGACTGGAGTCTAAACTGACCCTCCCTCCCAAGTTTATCAGTCTTTTTGCAACTCATGATCTGCTTTGTGAAAACTTCTTTTCACATTCATGCTCTAAACACACAGAACCCCTCTACCCTGTGTCAGTCTGGTCTTGTTGGGCTGGATTTTATTCTGAGTCTGATAATAACCTCCCAGGTTTTCTTCCCACCATGTTGCTCACGTCACGTTTTAGTTGGACACCTGTCGCTGTGGTCTGTTGGCACCCACATATTATGTACACAAAATAGGTAGTGATGGATAATAGGTGCACATGAAGAGAGAGATACCATCTCTGGTGGGAGCATCTTCAGCTGTCAATTAGGACATCAGTGTGCACTCAGCATATGAATCCCTGCCTCAAGTAGTCTTTGCTAGCAGTAACAATTCCTTCCTTCTATCTGGAATCTTTGAACAGATTCCAGCTTAATTTTTATCTGCCACAGAAGGATACTGGTGCAATTATTTAGCCATATTGTCCTGACAGTTCCACTGATACAAGGTTGTATTGAATTCTCTTGTATGGTAAGAGGCCTGATTTAGTGATTGCAGGCATGTCTATGAATAATCAAGTTAAAAATGCTATGAACATGTACCTCTGGTTATGAAGACACAAAATGCTGGCAAAATAGCATGTGGAAAAAACGTTTTATTTCTCTTGAATATAGATGTACTTAAGGATAGAGAGGCTAGCATTTATCTTTGAGCTGTGTTGTATAATGTTGCATATTTTGAAGTAATCTATGTAAAATGTGTTTCAGTTACTTTCTAACTATGAGGACTACAAAACAAAAAAATAAATTTCTATTCACTAAATGTTTTCCTACTTAGAAACTAAATCCCTCCTGAAGTTGGACAGGGCACCAGGAATGCACAAAGGCATATTCTGTTTTTAGCTGAATCTTCTTGCTGTTACAATGTTGGGTGAATAGCATAGGACTAAGCTGTATTTTCCTTCAATCAACCTGAAAGTCCTCAAACTTTTATACAGTAACTATATAAAATAGCAGCTTTTTGTGAAACTGCACTTTTCTGCAGATGTTCAGATAATAAATGAGCTTTTCTAAATCATAGAATCATAACTATGATTTTTAGTAATTGAAGAAAGAGGTTTTCAAGACCTTTGAATTGAATTGGGCACTGTTTCAAATGCTGCGCATTTGTATGCATGTATGATACTCTTTCATTGGGTGAATAGATCTTTTTTTTCCAAGTAGAAATGCTGCAAAGCATATATAAACTTTGCTTAGATAAAACAGTGTATTCTGGGAAACAGGAGAACTTGATAGGGGGTTTTGTATGGTTGGGATTTTTTTAAGCCAAGTGCAAACTTGAGTCCCATGACTTATGAATGGTAACCTATCATCTCTTTGCTAATATATTTTAATTGGAATTCTATCTATAATGTACTGAAAGTCTCAGGATGCTTTTATTTCACAGCAGCATCTATTATGTTCTATTTATTTTTTTTTCAAACTTTGTTCTTAGATGGCAAGTAACATTTCAGATTTACTGACTGGCAATTTGGCTCAAGTAGAAATATTCCTCAGTTGAACCTTTTTGTCTTCCACTTTGACCACGCTAATGGTAAAAATAATAATTCTAGTTTGGCAGGGTCTTTCAAGATGATAACCTCTCCTTTTCCCAGCGTGTTGGTATTAAATTTGTTACATGTTGCTGAAGAAGGCACAAGGTAGTAAAATGTTAGTTTAGGACTACAGTGTCCTGAGCATGATCCCCTATGTTTCTTGCTGTGGGCTTTATTGGGCAGCACATCCCCAAGTATTTTGGGCTTTGACTTCACTTTGATTCTCAGCCTTGTTTCACCCAGTGTCCTGTTCCAGAGTGTAACAAATTGAGTGAATTTGGTTTGCAATCCCATCTGTAAGTGGTGTAACCCAGTCCAGGGTGGAGAACCAAAGTCTTAATTATTTGAACTTTGTCAGTCTGCAAAGGTTTTACAGTATCTGCAATTACAGATCATTGTCTCATAATAACACTGGACTCCTTGTCTTCATTAGGAGCACTGTGATGAACAGGTTCTGTTGCTTTAGTCAATTTGTGAAGTATCCTTTAATTACTGTTAAAACCAGTAAATCATGGATTTGAACTAGCTGTGAATTATTTTTGGAAAGCTAGCTGTGAATTATTTTAAGAAAGTATTCGCTTAATATCAGCACAAGATTTTTCTTCAGTGCTTCTTTCCAAAGACAGTAACTTGTATGCACAATACCATTTAAGATAAAATAAAAAGCAGAAGTATTACTGTACAATGTATCTTTGTGTATGTAATTGCAGATGTGGATGACTTACTATATCACTGGAGATAATGTGCAGTTTTGGATCTCTGTGACAGATGAAGGTCTGTGTGTTAAAGAAAGTGTAGCTTGAGCAAACTGTTGTTAGTGTGTGATAAGGACTACACAGTGTATTTGGGTGTCTCTTAGGAGAAAAAGCTGGGGTGATGTCAAATTTGGTCTGAAGTCTAAGAAGATGTTTCCTAGAATATCAGAGTAGGTAAAAATTTTAGGAAACTTCATATTGTTAAGCTAAGAAGACTTGCATTACAACTGGAATGTTGTAAAGGTACAGAAGTTGTGTCATATGGTAGAAGCCGGAGTTGATAAAGCCAGGTGAAATGAGGAAATGAGATTCTGTATTTATTTCTTGCTTGTGGGGTTTCATTGACAGTATTTCTATTTCTTTTCTCCTTTAAGTGCTAGTGGATTTATGCCGTAAGTCAGTTGTGTGTTCATCAGCCAAAAGGGAGAAGTTGATAGGGGAAAATAAAACTTTGTCACACATTTGTGTGTGTGTGTGTGTGTGTGCACTTTTCCCAGAAACTTGGTTATTTTTAATCGAACTAATTGGGCCTTGATTTTCCTTCTAGCTGTGGCACTCATTGATGTATTTCCTGTGTTTGTGTCAGATTAATCTATGCACATGGGTGTCACTTCATTTATCAGTGATTTATGTCGTCTGTTGTGGAGTTGTAATGGGGCTGCATGTTTTGCTTTGTAGTGTTTTTCCTTATACACAGAATGTATCTGGAATTTTGAGAAGCAGATGTCTCTTTCCAGGAAATCTTCTAATAATTTCTAATAATCTCCTTTCCTTTCTAAACAGGTACCTCTGAGAATATTTTTTTCTATTATCCCTCTAAAATTGCTTTTCTGCAAAAACTGGATAAAATATAACAAAAGTGAGCGTAAAATATTCCTTGTGACCCTTTGCCTTGCAGTCCTCAGTGGCACTTGAGCTGCGTCAATCAATCCTGCTGGACCTGTAACAACAAATGCTGTACTTTGATCCCTTGAGGCAGGAGTAGGATGTCACAGGGCAGAATTCTTTGGGAAGTGAAATGAAGCACGTCCTGAACTCCAGACTTAGGACGTGTTTAACCGTAGGGTTCCAAAGTCCTGTTTTCCAATCAATTTTCTAGAAACACCTGCATGGCAAAGGCTCTGTAGTCCTGTGGGAGTCAGAAGAGCTGTATTAACTGATCTGTTCCCCCTTCTCAGTGGCTGCTGTTAGTGATGGTAGAGAGCTCTTCAACTTCCATGGCAGCAGCTGGTGCTAAACACCCAAGGCCAAGCTCCCATGAAAATTGATGGGAGTTACAGGAACTTGCACAAATTTTGATCCTTTTTTTTCCCCCGCTAAATAAAAGTTTTGACAAAATCCATCAAAGACTGAATGTTAAGAAGCTTGTTTTAGCTGGGATTTTCAACTCCTACTTTTTGTGACTGTGGCAGTCATGATATAGTCTCTGATACACTTGTATTGCTGCATAATCTTTTAAAAACAATAGTGTATTTCCCTGTCCTCTTCTCCTGCCACCTTCTGCACTAAAGGCAGATCCTTGGAGAGAGGTAATGCAGTGGTTGAGACTTCCATATGCTTGGATCTCTTTAATGGAAATACTTCTGGATATGGAGCTGTGGATTTAGTCCCACTGCCAGCTTTCTTTTTTTCTCTTATAACAGTGGAGGTTTATGTTTTCTGTCAATACATTGAGATATGCAATGGAAACTGATGGGAATATGGAGGAAAGAGCAAACACAAGTGGAACAACGAACTCCATTCATGGTTTCTTCTTGTCACTTGCTGTTCAATTTCATTTCACCTGCTGGGTTTTTTTTTTTACTTAACCACGAGGGTTCCTCTTAAAATCAACAGGGTTCTACCCTTGCTTCCCAGAATGATCTCTGAAATTGTGAATTCACCTTATGTGGCATTCAAACATTGATACATTTCTGTTCAAAAATTCTTACATTTCTGTCCAAAGGTAGAGGTGTTACCCAGTTTTGCTTACAGCCTTGCAAAATTTTCAAAGATCAGACTTGAATTGTGTCAAAGCAGAAAAAGTGGATTTTAATTCACTTTGGAATTACAAAAGAGAAAAGAAAGATGTTTTCAAATTGCATTGTCTTTACTTTGGAAAATTTGGGGGAAGAAAATGGAAGACCTTAATTACAAGTGTGGAAGCACATAGGTAAATATTCTGTGATATTTCGAATACTGATCTAACCAAATGTTTTGAACTAAATTATGAGTTTTAAATTTCTAATGTATTCTGC
Organism: Nicator chloris; assembly: GCA_013400495.1. Classification (NCBI taxonomy): domain Eukaryota; kingdom Metazoa; phylum Chordata; class Aves; order Passeriformes; family Pycnonotidae; genus Nicator; species Nicator chloris. The sequence continues at coordinate 40,200 of WAAE01023773.1, forward strand.
AGGTCTGCTAATAGTGATGAGACAAACCAAAGTGACAGTAAGAAAGAAGAGAGTTTCAGAGCATGAAGGCTCTGGAAGGATCTGTGTGAACTTGTACATTTGTTGCAGAAAGGTAATGATGCTGCTGTGGAGAAGACATCAGCATATGCAAAAAAACGAAACCCCATATTTCTGAAAAACGCAGAGCAAATGGGTTTTCTGTACTTGGAGAAGTCAAGGCCTCCTACAGGCAAAGTAGCCATTCCCAGTAATGGAATGTAAAATGCATAAATGGCTTCTAGTAGCCTACAAAAAGTCTGAATGTTTAGGAAATAGTTTTGTGAGAACCTCAGAGAAGGCATTGGGAAAAAGGCTTTGCTTTTCTATCCCTTCCTTGTTGAAGGAGATGCTGAGCACGTAACCTAACATCGAACACATACGTGAATCCCTTCCCAGCAGCAGAAACTGAGCAAAGTTGCAGTAACTGAGAGCAAAATTGCACCTCTTTCTGCTGAGCAGACACCAAGTGAAACACTTAGCGGGGTGCTGTAGCTCTGGAGCAAATCTGGAATACGGTCTTCTGACAGCTGTACCCCTTTATGGGAATGCTAATGGCAAATTGGCCACATAAGAAACTTATTATAGAAAACTTTGAACTGTTGAGTTGGAGAAACTGTCAGCTGACAGACTTATTGTATATTATGTATTATTATATATTTCTGAATGGGTCTTCCTGACTTTTCCTCTGTGTCCATCCTGATTTTCAAAATGGCACTTCAGAGTACTGTAATTGAATTCTGAAACATAATTATTTTAATTTCACACACACACACACACACACACACACACACACACACACACACACACATCTTCCCAAATAAGAACATTCACATTGAGTAATCAAAGTAGCAATTCCTTAAATTCACGTGTTTCTTTAGCCCCATTGTTTTTACGTTTTTGGGCTCGGATGACATTTGATGTACATGAATTTTCAACATATATTTAGGATCTCTTTTAAGTCACATAGTAAAGAGGTGAAGGAACAAGGAATCTTGTACTAGAAGTTGAAATGCTTTTTGTTTTCCTCTGTTTTGATGCTTTACTTGTCCAGTATGCTTCCTGATGGGTTGATCATATTTTATATTGTGAGTTAAACTTGACATGAAATAAAAGATGAGGGCATTTTAGCTTGTGTCTTTTAAAATGTACTTCTAAGAGAATGCGGAAGGCTTTTTGTAACTAATTATCTGATATCTGGGGTTTGATACTTGACATGTGCTATTGTATGTAACTTTAAAATTAAACTGAGAAGGCATAATTAAACTTCGAGTGGAGAAAAGGTTTTTATCATTGCTTCAGTAAGATACTAAGTTCTGTTCCACTGTCAATGCAACTAACACTCCTGCTGTAATGTAGATCTAAATAAATAGATAATTGTATGAATATTTTTACTGCGGTGTGCTCAAGATTGGCTGAGTTTATATGAAAACAAAATGACTTTTCCAATTTCAGTGCATTGATGCTGTGTATGTATGTTCAGGAATATGGCGTGTGGAATTTCCTTCAAGGATGAAGTGTGAGGTGCTTTTTAGTCTGCTAGCATTTTCCAGAAGTGCGTAGTGTTCCCTGCAGTTGTCCCCATTTACTGTCCCAGATGATTTCCTGATGCTTTCTAAAAATTGAAGTTTCTAGATATGAGAACACTTTCTTTTGTCCCCAGTACTCTGCTGCTTTGGGCTGAGGTTTTTTTGGTTTTTGTAGGAATTAAGAAAACAGAGTGCTCTCAGGTATCTCTGTGCTATTGAGCCACCTTCCAGGATTGGTTTATGGCAAAGTGCCAGCAGACCTGCCTGCCTTGGTCAGAGAAGAAATCCAGTTGGTTTTTATTCTTGATTACAACATTACAAAGCTCTGTCTTCTGTGTATTGAAGCTGTGGTCTTGATTCCCAGAGGAATTGGGGGACTTGCAGTTCACGGATTTCAGTGGTTAGACTTAATCTCCTGGGAAGACAGAAGTCTAGGTTGTGATGCAAACTCAAAAGTACAAGACTTCATATCTATCATGACAACTGCCGGTATGGTTGAATCTGTGTGTTCTCATAAGTATTTTCTATTATTGTATTTCCAGAGAGATGCTTCTCTGACAGAGTAAGAGGTCAACTACCACAATCTAACTGTGCACTGCATGAGAAGGATTTCTTTTCTATCTCTTTGGAATTTATAAATGTGTAATCCTTGTAGTATGCAACAGGTAGAACAAAATACCTTGTCTTCCACTTCTTGGTGTCTCTTCAGAACTTGTGGCCTAGAATGTGGAACACTTTCTTTTTATTAGAGACTTCCCTAGCAGTCTCTTTTCCAAGTTTGTTTTCTTTGAATGAACAGGGTCTTGTGCCTGTGGTATTGTTAATCACATGAATGATAAACCAGTATTTTCTCGTAAGACTGTTAAAACCCACAATCTCTATAATACTACTTATAATCAGAAGTCTGCACTTCCTTCACATAATATTATAATATTTTTTGTAATATATATTGCACTTTCTATTCAAACAAACAAAAGCAAACAACCCCAAAAGAAGCAAGCCCTCCCCACCACCACTTCCTTACCATCTCCCTGGTTTGTTCATTAGGGGGCACTGCACAGCTATAGAAGAATGAGTGGGATTTGCAGAGAAACTTTCTGGGTGCTTTCGAATGATGCCATTTTACTTTCCACTTTTTCCAAACTGTCCAGGGGCAGTGTAAGATGAAATCGTTGCTGTAATTTACACTGAGTTCTGACTAAGTCTGGTTTTTGTGATTGTACAGTACCATGCTGGAATATAAACTTCCAAATTCCTGCGTCCAGAGAAATGTCTGCATAGTTGTTCAGAGTACTGCCTGATTTGCCATTTCTGTTGGTGTTACACAGAAGAAGACAGACATTTCTGCACAGCACTTTCTAAATGTTAAACCTGGAGCATAATTATGCTCACTGGATTTTGATTTAGTTTCTAATTACCATTGGGAATAGCGTTACTCCCAATGTATCCTTTTGGGAAAGTATTAACTGGTTTCTCTATATGCAAATATGTATTTTGCTTTGGGACATGGATGAATACCAACATTTTTGCAGCTGGAGAGGGGTTGCTGTAAAAATCAACGTAAGAGCAGAATGCTTTGCAGTAATGAATGTTAATCTCCACTAGTTTGTTTCTGAAGAGAATGTACAGAGTATTGTAGGACCTAGTAAGGCTTGTTTTCAAGGAGACCAGGCTTAATCTCTTCCACTGCTGAAGAGTAACAACCCAGAAATTGTAGGAAATCCAGCCAGGCTCTTTTGGTGGAAGTTTGGAAAAAGGCAACACACAAGTCAAAGAGCCTTCTCTGAATGCTTGTGCAGGAAAGATGCAAAATCTTAGAGGCACTTACAGCTTTTTCAAAGCTTTCCTCCAGGACTTCTGCCAGTGGTGCTGTACCTGCCTCATTGGTCTGAAATTCTCTCTGAACCCAGGTCTGCAAAACTGAAGCAAAGGGGAGATGATACCTCTACTAAATCTGGGGAGTAGAGGAATATGAAGAGGGTAGTCTGTTCCTTCTTGCTTGATGTCATCTCCCCAAGACCTTTTGGGGAGTAATGCTTGTTGTGGTGCATTTTTCAGTGGTTGTTACACAAGTAGGCTCTCACACCTAATGCTGCTTAGGTTGAGAGTACGACAGATGACACCACGTGAACCAAAGCTGCCTAGAATAAACTTTCAAAGATTTCAAAGGCATAATCCTTATGGCTGAAAACACAGATAAAGTAGTCATTGGCATTGACAACTGTTGCGGTGAATGATTAACTCTAGTTAGGGAAAAAATTATTGCTGTTGTCTGACTCATTCAAATATCAAACATGACTATGTTGTACCCTGTTGGATTTTGGAGGACAATACTAGTATTTTACGCTGGCGTCAAACAGCACAATTTTACTTTTTCCAAGGGTCTCTCATTCTGGTTCATGCTGACCTACTACTACCAAAACAAATCCTTCAATTGTGTGGAGCTAATTCTCGGCGTGTGATAGTCTGATGTTTGTCTGTTACTAATTCTGCATATGTTATTTCAGTTTGACATCTAAGCCATAGCTGTAGTCATCTATTTTTTCACTCATGTGAAACTTTTTAATGCTTAAATGAAGATTGGAGATTAAAATCTTCAATTTAAGCAATCTTAAACATGGCCAATCTTGTTTTAAATTTTTATCTGTCATAACAATAGTTAGACACAAAATATTAGTGTTAACCCTTCTCATCCAGTTTTAGTTGAATTTTTAGATTCAAAATTCATTGTGGCTCTGGGCAACTTGATCTCTGTTGGCTCTGCAGCTGTGCTGGAGGTTGGCTGAGATAATCTCCAAGGTCCCCTTCAATCTGATTTATTAATTAGACTGTTCCTTGTGAGATGAAAGCCCTTGTAATCTTCTGTTTTTAAATGTGATGAAGGAATTCTGCTTAGCTTTGGGTCCAGTTTGCGTGTTCCAGGATGTTTATGTGTTACAGACCGATTTGACTTTGTCCTGTAGTATGGTGTATATGGGCATCTCCTTCCTTACTTGTTCTTATGATTTAACACCTGAAATGGGTTCCATTAAGGTAAATCAAAGCAATTTGAGATAAATACTATGTGTCTGAGTGTGTTTGTATCTGGAGGTCTTTAGTGACTGTGCTGTATTTCAGTGAGATTAAGCTCTTAGCAGAGAGTTGTCTCTCCTCTGTGTCAGTAACACACCTGGTTATTACCATTAACTTTTAGGACAAGCAGGAGCATGGAAAATCAGCAGATGGTTAGATTTCTTCTTCCTGGGTCAAACCTCTGGATTTGCAAGTACCAAACTTCTTGTAACGCTTCCTGTCTTTGACTTTCAATGTTCACAGCAATTGGAAGAAAAAAGTGAGGATGAAGAGGATAAGGAGTGCTTGAAGCAAGCAATAACTGCCCTGCTAAATCTTCAAAGCAGTATGGAACGGATATGCTCCAAAAGCCTTGCAAAACGAAGGCTTAGGTAAACGTTTCCGGTTTTTCTGCTCTCTGCTCTTAATGCTTTGCTATAAATCCAGGACTCCCGGTTTCCTCTTTTAGTAAACAATGAACAAAATAGTTTGTGACAAGCCTGCTTTTTCAGAGGAAGTGACATCAAAGCCAAGATAATTTGTTATTGTTTTAAAACAGTTCTAATTTCTATGTGTCCTTGCAAACTGGTAGTTGAGGCATTCTGAGAATTCACTGGTAAGTAGAAAGTTATGGCATTGATGGGTTAATTGTGCTCAGATAATAAAAATCCACCAAAAATATTCTAAAAGTACCTTTCTGTGTAGTTAGAAGGGAATGTTCTTGAATTTGAAACTACTCTTAAAATTGATTCAATATTTTCTTTGCCAGGCAAGTTTTGTGCTGCCAAGGGTAATCTTTAGGCTTGAAAATGAATGCATTTAACAGCTTATTTTTTTTCTGAATATACCTGTTTCAAATTAATGCCATGTACAATTGTTCTGTTGCTTATGGAAGTGAGTGGCTTGTTGGGCTACGAAGCACACACAGCTTGCCTGCCTCTGGTTGCTTGTGTTTAGGTAAAACATCTATTGCTGAAGATAAGTAGAAAATTTTTCAGATGAGATACTTTAGTCAAGCCTTTGCAATGGTGCTGATATTGAACGATGAAATTGCCTTCTCAGTGGAATCCTCACTTCTCAGAAGGATGATCTTGTGTTTTTGCGTTGGTGGTGGTTGTGTGTTTTTAAATACATGTGTACTAATAGGCTGCCTTTCTCCCATCCTCCACTGAAGTGAATCCGCATGCCGGTTCTACACTCAGCAGATGAAGGGGAAGCAGCTAGCAATTAAGAAAATGAATGAAATCCAGAAAAATATTGATGGTTGGGAGGGTAAAGACATTGGACAGTGCTGTAACGAGTTCATCATGGAAGGAACACTCACACGTGTAGGAGCAAAGCACGAGAGACACATATTCCTGTTTGATGGCTTGATGATTTGCTGTAAGTCGAATCACGGCCAGCCAAGACTTCCTGGTGCTAGCAATGCAGAATATCGACTCAAGGAGAAGTTCTTCATGCGAAAGGTACAAATCAATGATAAAGATGACACTAATGAGTATAGACATGCTTTTGAAATCATCTTAAAAGATGAGAACAGTGTTATTTTTGCTGCTAAATCAGCTGAAGAGAAAAACAACTGGATGGCAGCGTTGATATCTTTGCAATACAGAAGCACGCTGGAAAGGATGTTGGATGTAACAATGTTACAGGAAGAAAAAGAGGAGCAGATGAGATTTCCAAATCCTGAGCTTTATAGATTTGCAGAACCTGACTCTGAAGAGAATATTGTGTTTGAAGAAAACATGCAGCCCAAATCTGGAATCCCCATCATCAAGGCAGGAACTGTTGTGAAGCTCATCGAGAGGCTGACTTACCACATGTATGCAGGTGAGGCGCTTGGTTTGTGTAGCCAAAACTCAAGGTAATAACTCGTTCATGCTTCTCTTCCTGTGTTAAATACAGGCAGCAAAATACATCAAATGCGTAAAAAGTGAATATGCTTGGCAGTTCATGTGGGATATTACATGTGGATAAGATTGTTCTCATGCAAGGGATGGGGGTGGGGGCCTGCAGCAATTGAGCTCTAGACAATACTTTTTCCTTTGTGCCCCAAGCTACAAGAAGTGCCTTCCCTCCAGGCTTCTAAAGCTGGGTGACACAGGAAGGGCCAGCATTGTGGGAGAGAATTATGGGCCCAGTGTTTTCAGTTCAGGGTTGTACTCTATCAGCTATTACCTGTGTCCATGCTGGCCTGTCATGGAAAGACCAATATCAACTTGATAGATGCAGTCACTTGCATACTTTGGCCTCAGAACTTTGCCTTAATCAGAACTTCAGTGAAGATTTGATTTAAGGACTTTTGACTTAGGGTTTCTGTTTGTGTTGAAGACATATTAAAGACATTTATGTGGTTATCATGGCTCACCTCAGTGTGTGGGATTCTTCTTGATAGCAGCCCAGGATTTTCATAAGCTGTGCTGTAAAGCATGGGCTGTGTTTGGGGTTTGGATTTTCTTTTTTTCTGATTCTATCTGTATGTCAGTTATTCTAAAACTTCATGCATCTTGGTATTACTGCTTTTCATATACCATGATTTTTTTTCTTTCTTTTTACTCTCTTAATTACTGTTGATTGTTCGTCTGCAGCTCAGTCCTAGATACCCTCCATAGATCAGGAATATTTGTTTGAAAGAAGTGGAGAGTAAGCAGAATATAATTTCTGTAGTTTAATACTCTGATTACTTTTTAAATACTTGTATCTCTTTGCTCCCTTACTATTCTTGCTGTTCTTTTAATTTCCTTGAATTTTCCTAACATTGACTAGAAAGCCAAATGCAATATTGTCCTGGCAGTTTCTACCTGAGCAGTTTTGTAGCTGTCTTCATTTTCTTGTAACTTTATAAGCTTCCAGTTCTTGGCTTTGAATTTTTTAGGCACGGTTTATCACTTAATTTTATGGTCTTGAAAGTTAAAATTAAACAACTCAGCCTTAGAGAAAGGAAGACACTTTTCTATTATTGTTTTTAAATCTAGCTTTGTCTTTGCAAAGAATTAGCAAAAACTATTGTATGAAAAAAAACTGAGGATATGGGAAACGAGAAATTGCCTGAAAAACAGACCAAAAGGATAAAAAAAGTTGTCTTACAATGTATTTAGCCTGTCTTTGTAGCCTTAAGCATCTTAGTGGACATCTCAGTGATGCTGCGTTGCTCCATTGTGCATAATTTCTCAACGCTCTTATCTTCTATACCTTCTGTTTTATAATTGGTTATCTGTAAGGAAAAACATTGTTCTCACCAGTCTGTGCAGTCTTTTCCAGGGCAGCAAAGAAATAAGAGATAGAGTGACTCAACCAAAAATGCTCTGTTGTACAGGAAACACGGTCCATTTGTGATGTAAATCATTCAGGGTTTTGTTGCATCTTGTGAGAGGCAGTGAGTAGGGCAGCAACTCCAGAGTACCAGGTTAGTTCTTTCACACATGCATCAGCTGAGTTCAAGGCTTCTCCTCTGCTTGGAGACCTGAGAAGATGAGTGCTGTGGTGATATGTAACCAAACAGCTACAGACTGTAGAAGTGCTTTTCTTGCCCCTCACAGGATTGTGTATGCGTGATGGTAATCTTAAGTGTCTTTATTGGCTTTATATTCAGATGCCAGAACAGCAAGCATTTACCTTTCTGAGGCAATTTTTCTGAAATTCAGTGTGATTGGTTATGGCAGCCCTTGATCTGACAGTCTAAAGACAGTATTTACTATAACTGTGACTTTTCTCTAGGTTTTTATCTATGTAGGTCCAGTGGTGTAAGAAATAATTACAGATACATTTGCAAAGGTCATGCAAATTTGTTGCAGTTTAGTTAGTTGCTGTAGTCAAATCAGGTCTCAATTTTTTTGTCACATGTGAAGATCCACACAGTCCACCTCATTTGTAGATACAGGTGTTGGACCTTTTATTTGTTATCCCTCAGCCCCTTGACAAATGGCAAACCATTTTATCAGCCAAAATTTCTTTGCTGTGCAACAACGACAGCTCTAAGGAAGCAACACAGCCAGGGGTGGGAGGCACCAGCCACTGCAACAGCTCAGACAGGGAGACAGCCCTCATGGCCACCTGGTCACAAGGTGTGGCAGACTGTTCAAACTGTCCTGTGGTGGAGCAGCAAAACAGGGAGAAATCTCCTCTGCAAAAGCAGCTTTCCATGTATTTTTACATGAGAGAAATTGCCCTGCAATTAGGAGTTCAGGTTCTGACCCTATTTGCGTATTCTGATGGCTTTTCCTTGTTTTAATGCGTTTCTGCATTCATTACCTCCTCTTGCCCGATTCTTGTTTAAGAGCAGCTGGGTTAGGTGGTACCAACATTTTCAATTCATGGCCTTTTTTTTTTTTTTATCTATAGGGCAACACTCTTCTATTTTTAAAGCTTTGATATGTTAAGAGGGCTTGTGCGTCATCGTAGTGTCCGTTTCCTTTCTTAAGGAATTCAAGGGTGATTATTTATAAATCCTCGTAGAGCAGTTATTGTTCTTTTTTAGCTTTCAAATTGGCTGCATTGAAGAGAGAATTATCACATGAGCAGACATCCTGGCTAACTGGTGTTGTCTGTGTTTTTTTACACTTACTCATATATTGTACACTATTTTGAGTCACAGTCGTTGCTAGTAAGATAACAAAGTTAGATTTGATTTTCTGATCTACTTGATTTGAAATTCAGTGTGTGTTGTGCATTTATATGCTGACCCTACCTGTAAATAACAATATCTGTGACTCAGAGCTTGCAGTGATCTGAAAATGTTAATTGCTTTGGAAGCTCGCTCTTTCATATAGATAAAAATCTCCTATTTAGAGTAGATGCTGTGTACAGATTGCAGGCTGTGAAAGCTTGAGTTACTGTGCTTCTTTAGCTCAGCAGAATTTGTGTATTTTCGTGATGAAGATGATGTCAACAGGGATGACCTTCTTTGTGCAAAAAGTATTGGAGTTCTGCCTTTGGAAATAATGTTGGACTGTACAGTTTCAAGGACTGGTGGGAGAGGGATTATGATTAGAAAAATGGAGTAATGAAGGACATGTGAGAAGCAGAATAGCCAATTGTTTAAGAAATGAGGATTAACATGCAACAAAATGGCAGGGAAATGCTGTGTTACATGGCACAGTTAAGGTGTGCAGCACATCGCAGTAAACTGTTGCCCAAATGAACAACTCAGTGGGATCTAAGAACGGTAGAATGTTCATTCAAATGGACAAGATGCTGGTAAAGAGTTAAGGAGGATTTTAAAGCAGCTCTTTAAAAATCCATGTTCCAGGAAATAAATCCAGTAGAGCATTAGGTCAAATAATGCATCTTTTTTATCCTACGTGTTACAGCCTGCAAGAGTTCTTGCTTCAAGTCCTGTGAGCTCCTCTTCAACCACTCTATGTTAGGACAATTACCGACTGGGGTTTGGTTTTCAAATCTGGATATGGATTTAATATGCAAAGCTGTTGCAATCTGCTCATTAATTCTGTTCAGTGATAACAGTGTTAACCTTGTTTCTAGTGAGCTCTGTGCAGTGCCAGTGAGCTGTCACTGCATTTCCTCATACTTGAAAACAAATAGGTTTGCTTTTGTAATTATGAGAGACACTGGTTTTCTGTTTTGAGTACTTGCTTGTTTTTAAGACACATTTTCATATTTTAAATGAATTATTATGTAATTAGTCAATTTAAATTAAATCAGTTGATTTTCTTGAAGTGAAACAAATATAACCTCTAACATAGCTGACAGATTAAAAAAATGTCTAGGCTGCCTTAACCATGACTGGTTATCATTTGTGCCAATTGAGGGGAAATATTCTCCCATGGAAAAGGCCATTTCTACTCAATGCAAAGTTACTTGATGTGCTTTTTGTGTTCTCATGTCCTGATCACTGTTAAAACCAAAGTTGTTTACTCATAAATAATCATCTATTCATTAATTTCAAAGTCATTGGAAAAGAATCCTGTCTTTTAACAATTGAAGGGGGGGGAAAGTCATTGTTGTGAACCTTCAACAGAACGAAAATTGTTTTTAAGTTCTGCTTTGTATTGCTATTTTAGGAAGTTTTGAATTGTTAGCAAAGCCATTTCGGTTTACATCATCTTCTCTGTAAATTGATAGGGTGACATCCTTAATTTTAACGGATAACTGAAGTTATTTTAAAGGAAAAAAAAATCAGGTAATTGCTGACATAAGTGTAAAATTATTCTTTGTCTTAGATCCCAACTTTGTTCGGACTTTTCTCACAACATATAGATCCTTCTGTAGACCTCAAGAGTTGCTGAGTTTGCTAATAGAAAGGTATGCCACTGTTAAAAATACTGTTCTTATGAAGTGCATTTTCTTTCCTTTTTACTTGAGTGCATAAGATTCTGGCTTTCCAATTGGTTTTGAGTTGCTTCAAACACCTTTTAAAAAGTTGTCCAATTCAAGGATTGCCAGTAAAATGTACAAGTTTATATCCAGAAGCTTGTGCGCAAGGCTGGTGTAACAGAGGCTTAGTGTTTACACCCATCTTCTGTGCTAGATTTGAAATTCCAGAGCCTGAGCCAACGGAAGCCGACCGTATTGCCATGGAGAACGGAGACCAACCCCTTAGTGCAGAGCTGAAAAGGTTCAGGAAGGAGTACATTCAACCTGTGCAGCTACGGTGAGTGCTGCATCCCTGTGAGCCACCCTGAATTCCTTCTGAAGTGCCACCTTTTGGCTGCACTGGCTCTTGGTGCTGCCAGTGGCCTTTCTTGCAGCTGCTTTGATAGGGAAGGTTGGACTGAGCTGTAGAATGTTTATTTATTCCTTGCTTTTGCAGAGTATTAAATGTGTGTCGACATTGGGTAGAGCACCATTTCTATGACTTTGAAAGAGATGCTGACCTTCTGAAACGTTTGGAGGAGTTCATTGGAACAGTAAGAGGTATTTACAGTTTTGAAGTGCTGACGTTTATCCTAAAGCAACCCATTTCAAAGATATGGAACATGATCAATTTTGCTTTCAGGAAAAACAGGATGGACTGCTTATTAAATACTTCATAAAGAACATGAAATAAATCTTCATTAAGCCCACACACACTATTATTTAAAATCTGGCTCCCGTTCAGAATAGATTGTTATTTACGTGAATTATGAGTTTTGTTGTAGAGGGACTGAAATAATGAAAAATAAGAAGAACCTAGTAATGATCAGGACAGAATAATTGCTTTGATTGTAATTTTGAACTTTACACAGGGGTACTTTTTGCAGAAGTTGGATGGTGGAAACCATTTTTTCTTTGAAACAAGAGTTTCCAGCTACTTCACAGTGCATATTAGAACTGTAGGACACCTTCCCATTGTGATTGTACAGACTTTTCCTGTTTCCTTTTAAACAGAACCAAGACAGACACAGGACCAAGCTGTAGGAAAAGACTATGTCAGAGAAGTACTTCGTGGTTATTTGCCCATTACAAAGAGGGGAGAATGAAGCAGTTAATTCAATGGACTGGTGCACGAAATTCTTATGGTGCAGAGCTAAGGAGGCATTTGGCCTTTCAGTTTTATTCTCAGCTTTGATAGTAAATGCAGTGCAGGAAGAAGCTTCTCCCTGTTTGTTGTTTTGACTCTCTAGGTCATCTGAGGTAATCATGTGCTCTTGCCCAAACTATAAAGTTCAAGGAGTTTGCAGAAGTGCATTTTGGGCAAAACAAGGTTTGTTCCCAAAAACTGACTGTAAACTCAGAAAAGAAAGAAAATCACCTAGATCAGAGCAGGAGTCTAATTTGGGTGTTCTGATTTGTGCTTGGGCCAAGTCTTGCTCAGCACTGGCTGTTAAGGAATTCTTTCTGTCTTTGAATACTTCTACACTTGTGTAGCTTGACAACTTGTCTGAGAACACCAATCCTAAAGAATATATGATTACTTTAATTTAGGAGGTTTTGGGGTTAAATCCAAAGATTCCTGAATTATACTGATATCTTAGGAAAAACAGTATTAACTAAATAGTAATTTTCTCTGTGTGCCAGGCAAAGCCATGAAGAAGTGGGTTGAATCCATCACAAAGATAATCAACAGGAAAAAGCAGGCACAAGCCATTGGGCCAAGCCACAACATCACTTTTGAGAGCCCCCCTCCAGCAATCGAGTGGCACATAAGCAAACCAGGCCACACAGAGACTTTTGACTTGCTCACTTTGCATCCCATAGAAATCGCTCGGCAGCTCACTTTACTGGAGTCAGATTTTTACAGGTAACTTTCCTCCACTGAGAAACAGGTGGCACAAATCAAAATATTCTCCATGCCTGAAATGGTTGCTGGGGGCCTTTGATGTGAAGCCCCACAGAAATCAAGGGACTTTACCAGTGGTGTGCATTAATTTCCATTTTTGCAGAGGAAGCTCTCTTAAATACAATATTTGCTTTATCCTCCCCGAGTTAACGTGCACTATATATGACTGTTGCATAATGTTAATTGTCTTGTGCTCCAGCTTTCTCTTGATATTTTCTGAGTAGATCAACCTTTGAGAAGTATGAACAATTATTAAATCAGTTTTCTTCACATCCTGGTTTGTGTAGCAAATTAAGGACTGTGTCAGATCTAATCAGCTGTCTGTAAGAAATTATTCAGGCATTGGAAGCTCACATTTTGTTATAGTGAATGAGATGGAGATTTCATTCTTCATTTAGATGAACAGAGGTGGTTAAGAGTCACAGATTAAGAAATATCTACAGTCTAAAAAAGAAGTGTAGAAATATCAGTCATTTAGTCATGAGGGCAGCCTAATATTGTAGAAGGGACACCTTAAGAATTTATTTCTAAATATGAATTCCAAATTCAGTGAAAATCAAGAGGATGTGGAAAAATAATACCTTCTTTCCTGCTTTTATTTACATTTTTTGATAAAACATCTACTTTTCCAGAGCTGTGCAGCCATCAGAACTAGTTGGAAGTGTGTGGACAAAGGAAGATAAAGAAATTAATTCTCCCAACCTTCTCAAAATGATAAGGCATACAACTAACCTAACTCTGTGGTTTGAAAAGTAAGTGACTTTCCTGAATCTGCACCTGCTCTACATCTGGACATTTACAGTCTATTCACAAGTATACTGTGAAAAATTCTGGTCTGGGAGAATTCCTGTTTTGGTGTTTAGATGCTAAAACTGGTCCTTATGAGAATTTTAACATAATGGTCTCAAGCTTTTTATTCTTAGAATATTTTCAAATCTCCAAGACATTTTCAGAACTACCTCAAGTAATTTGATAAAATCGTATTTGCTTGTGTTACAACTTAATATTTGATTTTGGAAACCTCATCAGTGCTTTAATGCAAACCCCAATGTTCTTGTGTATTTAGATGCATTGTAGAAACAGAAAACCTAGAGGAAAGAGTAATTGTAGTGAGCCGGATAATTGAGATCCTGCAAGTTTTTCAAGAGCTAAACAACTTTAATGGTGTCCTTGAGATTGTCAGTGCTATGAACTCGGCAGCAGTTTATAGGCTGGATCACACATTTGAGGTACAGTGAAATGTTTTCCACTTTTGCTATGGCAATGTCATGCAGGGTACCTTGGCTACACTGAAAGCCTGTCTTGTCAGCAAGCATGTGCTTCCAAGGAGCAAGGAAAATAAACCCCCCAAGAAATTAATCAATCAGGGTGTAAGAGAGAGGGTTTTTTCCTTGGTTTCAGAAGCAAGAAATCCATCCCCAGTTCAGAAAGGCATCTCAGGATGGTGGGGCACTGTCCTCGTGGTCCCTGATTCAAGTACCAGTGGGAAACCATTACTCTCAGTATTGTTGCTGGGCCATGCCTTTATCTTCTCTTTCCAAACAATCTGTTTGATCTCTCTTTTAAGCAAATTCCAAGCCGCCAGAAGAAGATCTTAGAAGAAGCTTATGAGCTGAGTGAGGACCATTATAAGAAATATTTGGCAAAACTCAGGTCCATTAATCCTCCTTGTGTGCCTTTTTTTGGTGAGTATGTTTGGTTTGGATGAGCCATGTCCCACATTAACATTTGGAAAGTTTTGAGCTAAGGTACTAAACAGAGTATGAACAATAGAGAGAAAAGTCAATTTTAACAGGACAGCTGGGTTGGAATTTCAGGTGCCCAGACACGAATACGTGGAAAAAAACCCCTAAATTGACTATTCATGGAAGATGTTATTTGCAGTAAAAATAAGTATATCTGCAATATCCTATTTCCATATGTGCTGATTTTTACTTTGCGTGTGGTTTGAACTGTTACAATCAGAAATACTCTCAATAGAAGGGAGTCATATTAGAAATACTGTTGCCATTAACTGAGAGAGAAAGAAAGATCCTCTTCCTCATCAAGTGTTCTAAGAAATACAGCTAGAGTCTCCTTTCTATTAAAAAGTCTTATTTCTGTAGAAACAGAGTTTGGAAAGGAAGCATCCTGTTTATCATCAGATTTAACAGTTCTTCTTTGAAGTAGATTGCTGACATTTAGCAAATTGGGATGTTTAGCACATGTCACTCCTGTTCTTAAGCAAGCCACTTCAATGTTTGCTGCAGATCAGTTCCAAGTCTGGGCAGTGCACTTGTCCAACATAGGCTTCAGGCCAAAACTGAAAGAAAATAGTGTTGATGGCTTTTTTGGCCTTTTACAGATTGGGGAAAGATATACTCCAGAGCTCTGCAAAGAAAGATAAGATCAACTAAGAAACCTTCTGTCCTGCTTCAGAGATGAGTAGAGGTTAGCAGGATCACATGCGAATAGCTTCAGTTATTTCTGTCAAGTCATAATGACAATTCCAGACACATGATCTGTGGAGTGGAGAGCACTTTTTGCTTCCTAATCTTCAAATGATTTGATGCAATTATGAAGCCAGGATAAAATCTGAAAATGATTTTTGGAGTTTAGCTGGAATGTCTAATGGAGAAGAGGAGTTAAAAGAAAGCACTCCTGTTCAGTGTCCTCTTTGAGTGTTCAGTTGTGTGAGCTTTCTAAAACATAGAAAGATGCACAGGCTTTGGGACTTTAATGCAAAAAGGCAGCTTTCTGGAAAAGGCATGTTAAAATATTCAAATTGTTGCCTTTATTGGAAGGTGAGGTGCAATTTTCTTATTGACCCTAACAGAGGAGTTTTCTAAATAATTGCAATGCACAAATTAAATTCTTTAAGAATTCCTTCTAGTCCAGTTGTGACTTCCTCCTTGTTTTGTACTCTATGTTGAAAACCTCTTCTGTGTGCCGCTTAGGGATTTACTTAACCAACATTTTGAAAACAGAAGAAGGCAATCCTGAATTTCTCAAGCGACATGGGAAAGACCTTATAAACTTCAGCAAGAGAAGGAAGGTAGCTGAGATAACAGGGGAGATCCAGCAGTACCAGAACCAGCCGTATTGTTTAAGAGTGGAATTTGACATCAGGGTAAGTGACATGATTTCCTTCTGTGATGATTCTGTCAGCTGACAGACCGTAAGGACAGACTGAATTCACATGGATTCAGTCAGACTGAATCACAGATGAGCAGAAGACCTGTCATAAATCTTCTCTTGGGTTTCACTGTAAGAAAGGGCAGAAAGCTCAATGCTTGCGGTTTCTTGGGTTTTTTTCATTTTTTTTCTCAGCTGTTGGGACATTGGTAGATCTTATTGATCATTGTTAGACAGGAACTGAAACTGGCAGATTCTCATTGTCCTTCACTCAGTTGCAATTACTTGTCCAGTGAGCCCAGTTGTCTTTTCCTGTGTTACACTGCCTTTATGTTCCATGTTTACCTGATGGCACTGTGTTTACATCATGTGTTGATGGTGATGATACTCACACCTTTATGCTGGTGCTTGTTTTCCTTGGTCTGAGGTGTTGTCTAAGCAGTGTCTTCTCTGATTGCTTTCCTTTCTTCCTTTTTTCTTTTTTCTTACCATCTTTTGAGCTATGTACTTTCAGAGAGTCCCAGGACAGGTTATCTTAAGAGATTCTGCAAGGGTTTTTTTGTTCATTTGTTCTCCTCAGGCTTTGACAGAATGCATTGTGGGAGCAGTCTTCCTTGCATCAGTGTAAAGATGGATTGTTTGCAGCTTCTTCTGGAAGTGTTGGAGCAAACCTGGTCTGATTTTGCACTGCAGAAAGCATTTAGGGTAGTTGCACAGCTGGTTTTCAGGCCAAGTGTAACAGTAGCAATGTCCAGAAAAGGCCCGGTGACAAAACCAGATTCAATAGTTGAAGTCTGTCATTGCGTCTGACTCCAGCATTTTCTCTCTTCTCTTGAACAGTTGGGATCATTTGTGCTGTAGAAACAAGCAGTATTAAGAAGCTTCTTAGCTGACAAGTTGTCTGCCTTCTTGTGTTGCAGAGATTTTTTGAAAACCTGAATCCAATGGGAAACAGTGTGGAGACAGAATTTACAGATTATCTATTCAACAAATCACTGGAGATAGAGCCACGAAATGTCAAGCCTCCTCCACGATTTGTTAGTATTCAGTTTTTGTATTTATTTTTCAAAAAGTGCTTACATTTGTCTATCATAGATGGCAGAATTAATTTCAGATCTCTGACTTCATAACTACAAAGCTACATTTAAGTGATTTCATGGCCTTTTGATTTTGGTTGCTATTTTCTGTCATTTCAGCCCAAGAAGTACAGCTACCCTCTCAAGTCCCCGGGTGTTCGTCCCTCTAATCCAAGGCCAGGTACCATGAGACATCCCACACCCCTGCAGCAGGAGCCAAGGAAAATCAGCTACAGCCGCATCCCAGAGAGCGAGACAGAAGCCACAGCATCTGCGCCAAACTCCCCTCGGACCCCGCTGACCCCACCCCCTGCTTCTGCCACTTCCAGCACCACAGATGCCTGCAGCGTGTTTGACTCGGACCCCTCCAGTCCTTTTCATACAAGTAGGTGCTCACAGACAGCATGTGCTAGTCACATTTTGTGGTGTTAGGCGGGGGAAATCAGGTTCAGCCTTCTAAAGTGAAAATCATTGCTTTTGTCTCCTTGCAGCATCAAAAACTTTCAGTATTTCTTACTCCCTTTTTCTTTAAAAAGTTTTTGTTGTAAAGGAGAAACCGAACAGAATTAGGTGTGTTACATAGGGACTGTTACAAGTCGTTGGAGGATCTGTCAAAACTGAAGGCAGAGGTAGTCTCTAGGGCCCATATATGTCCCAAACAAACTTGGGGGATTTGCTGCCATATGTATACGTGTGAATGTATTTGGTGAGTATCTGATGGTGAACAGGGAGAATAAAAAATGAATCATTTGTGGGTGCCTTGTTCTGCTGCCTGCAATTCAGAACTGATTTCAGTGTACATGGACAGTTTTCTGCAGAAGTTGAGATCAGTATTTGCTTGCTTTAAATCCATCAGGACCTATCCACACCTCTTTTTCTTCTGTCTTTCCCAACATACAATGAAGCTCATATTTTATGGTGTGCCCTCAGTATTTAATAATGGATATAGGCTCCTTTCACATATGAGGGTTTTCAGAGGTTACTCCTGTGTTCAGCTGGTTGCCACAAGGAGGTGAAATGACTTCCTAAAGGCAGAAGTTCCTTAGCAGAGCGGTGCCGTTGCTGAGTGTCCAAGCCAGGTCTTCGGAAGGCCTCTGGAGAAGAAAGGATTTCTTTGTTGTTGGGTCCATCGACTGCAGGTTCAGGATATTGTTTTAGTGCTGTTGTGACATAAGAACAAGTTTGTAGTGTGGTTTTGGTCTCAAGGATTACTTAAGAGAGTTTAGGAGCTGATGGCCACAGAGATCTTTGCAGCTCAGAAAAGCAGTTTCTCTGGCAGCTGCAAGTTAGAGGCTCGTTTCATTGTCTTTATTTACCACTTCCTTGATTCATGATGCTTTTTATGAGCAATTGCTTTATTTTTTATGGCACCTCTATTGGCAGCAATATTGAGCCAAACGTTCATCATTATCAATGTTTTGGGTTTTTTTTTTAATGTCCCTTAGGATCTGCTTCTGTGTCATCCATAAACTTTACCAAAACTTCAGATGATGCTCCTGTCCCTCCTCCTGTTCCTCCACGAAGAAGACCAGAATCTGCCCCAGCTGAATCTTCCCCATCAAAAGTAAGTAAGCAGAAAAAAAGGTCATTTGTTTTCCTGGGAGAAGAGGGGCAGGGTATGATAGAAAAGTAACTCTTAAAGACGAAGTACATTTATTTTTTGAAGAACTGTATGTGAAAGAGTAAGCAGCCATGTATTTCAAGCCTTCAAACTCTGCCTCGCTATGTCTTGATCTCAAACAAATGAAAACAGATGGGACCTAAATTTAGGATTAGAAATGTCTCATCTACTGATGTGCTATGCTCAGGCCCTTGCATTGCCTGTGAGAACTTGAGGCTTCAGGCAGATGTTTCCATCTGGAATTAATTGTTCTGGAGTGTCATTTTAGGATATATGAATAAGAGTAAGAACTGATAAACGCTAATGATGGAAAGTGCTGTACACAACTCAGTCCTCTGGAAAGTTTCACTAGAGTATTTGACCCTGATGCTGTGGCACTCAAGTGCTTGCTTTCCTCTCTTGCTTGCCCATCCTGTCTGCCTGCCTGCTTAAGCCATTGCTACATTTTCCTTTTGCATTTGTCTGGCAACTGGGATCTGATCCTGCCTTTGTTGCAGACGGCGTCAAATTTCACTTGGTTTCAGTGGAAGCTCGTTTGTGACTTCAGATTTGAAAATCCCACTCAAAATTACTTCAGAGCAGATATGTCTTTGAAGAGAGCTTATAAGTGGTTCTTCAGCAGTTATTTTCAGACTACAGGCAACAGTTTTGTCAGTCAGCAGAATTTAACACATCACCAAAATGTTTCTGAAATCCTACCAAAATGTATTTGAAAACATTGTGTATGTGATAGGGTGTTGGAGATTAGTTATCCTGTCACTATGGTCTGCAGCTTGGGAACTGTTCACTTCCATAATTCTGACTACTGAACTCCATCTTCTGAGCATGGTTTGGTTTTTTTTCCCTGTTCAGCATCATCAGCCTCTCCCTTTTTCTCCTTTTCTTGAAGAAATATCTGGTGTGTTAACCCACTCCAAGTGCTTGTTACTGGGGCAGTGGTGGAAGATATCCAAACCTCCCCAGCAAGCAGACCTGGAACTAGCATGGAAATTGTTACTTTGACCATTCTTTGCCTTGCCCTTGTGCCTCTCTGTGCATCTTCCTTCTTTCCATCCTTGGCTGTTCACTGATGTGTTGTTGCAGCCCTGCTAAGAGCAATCTGCTGTGCAGGATAGGGGCTTCTGTTTCACGGCAGGGTCCTGTGCTTTGCTGATACTCTGGAATTTCACTGACTGAAATGTTTGTGTACCTCAGATTACTTCTGCACACCTGGACAACCCACCAGCCATCCCTCCTAGGCAACCAACCTCTAAAGTGTATTCTCCAAGGTACTCGGTGCCTGATCGGACCTGCATCTCTGACTCCTGTGTTACCACTGCAAACCCTCCCGAGTTACCGCCACGGGAACCTGTGCGAACTCCAGATGTTTTCTCTAGCTCACCACTACACCTCCAGCCTCCACCCCTGGGGAGAAAAAGCGAACTTGGTAACACCTTTTTCCCAAACAGCCCCTCTCCGTTCACGCCCCCTCCCCCCCAGACACCTTCTCCACATGTAGCACGGAGGCACCTGCCGTCACCGCCTTTGATACCGCAGGATGTGGACCTCCCTTCTGTTGCTGGACCACCCGTTCCTCCACGACAAAGCACTTCTCAACATATCCCAAAGCTTCCTCCAAAAACTTACAAAAGGGAGCACACGCACCCATCGATGCATCGGGATGGGCCACCCTTGCTGGAGAATGCCCCCTCCTGAACTGTCCCTCGCGCTGGGAGTCGCATTTTCCTGGTGCTATGTCTGTTGCTGGCAATGGATGCACTGAAGCTGGTGGTGTCAAGGAGTTGGGATGTGTATGCCAAACACTAAGAACTCTCCAATGTGTTGGAAATGTAGTGTACAGAAATGGAATTGCAAAAACAGACTTTCTAGTGGAAAACCCGGTTAACTTGCTGTTCTTGTTTTAGTATGCAGGACATTGTTCTAAAGTAATTGGACAGCTGATTGTACCAGAAAACAGTCTGGAGAGACTTCTTTGGCCAATGAGCAGAGACTGTGTTTGTGTAATGATCAATAATGACCAGAACAGGAAGGAAAAACAGTCTTGTATCCATCAGTTCCATACAGTGGCACAGTTTTTGGAATGAAAACATTATGCACTTTTTTTAAATCTCAAACAGGGAACTTTATATCCTTCTTAATTTTCCTTTGCTTTACTTACTCCCTGCTTTAAAATACCTTCCTAAAATTATGAGAAGGACTGTGAGGAAGATCTGTGGTACCTAACCAAGCTAGAATTGAGGCAAAGCACTGTATTGCGGTCCTGTTTACAAGTTGTTACCATGAGTAGTAGGGGGTACCTAGGCTTCACCAAAGAGGTACTTTAGTATTATTTTCTGAAATACTGTGGTGCCAGTTCAAAAATAAATTTTTGCCAGGAAGCATAATGTCTAATTATTGCTTTCTTTAGGTAGAGCTGATGAAAGTCTTACATCATTAAGGTGACAGCAATTTTTTTTTTTAAAGCAGCACTGTCATCTGAAGCAAATATACTACATTTAGAAGACTGTTAATCTCTGCTAGGTTATGTCATGTTCTTTTTAAGGTTTACTGATAATCCATTTCATGGCTAGTAGCTATTCTTTTTCAGTCATGCCATGAAAACAGTCACTTGTCAACTTCCATAGCTGTTGTCATGTTTTACTAACAATAGATTAATCAGCATACATAGGATTGCCTTGCAGTTGCATAAATCGTGTGTATATAGTGAATGTTGCATAAATATACTTGCAGATTGTTTTTAATTTAATTGAAATAAAGATAAAGATATGTTTGGCTGACATATGTTAAATTATTATATGGACAAATGTTCAACCTAGTTTTTCAGTTAGGCACTGAGGGGGATAAAAGCCCATCTTGTGGTACATATTTTTCCTAATTCGGTGTATGTATTTTAGTAATAAGAGACTAAAGAGATGTTTTTGGCATGTTACAAAATAATACTTTAGTAATATTTGAGAGGCTGGGTTACTCCCAAAGTGAATTATTATACCTTATAAAATGTTTCCCACGTCCTGTATGACACATTAGGAAAAAATCAAACTTATATTAATCTTTACAGTGGCTTTCTCTGTCCAAAATACACATGACAAAACTGGTGTGTTGTAAGTATTCTGACATGGTTTATCCATAAACCTGCATGCTGCTCTTCGACTCCAGACCAGACTGGGACAGTAATGGATGACAGCTGATGAAGAAAAGGAGCTCTGTAATGTCCTCTACAGTAGGTATGTGAAGCATAAAGTGTCTCATCTTCAGTTCATATGGCTCATGGGGCAAGTAAAATTCATATTTTCTCTTTGGAAGAACACATCTCAGGGTCTTGGAAAGCTGTGTCTCTTAAAGATGGTGTCAGTTGAATAATGGCAGAAACCACCTTTTTAATGCTTTCAGCAATGCCATTGATCAGGGCCCTTTGATCCTTTAGTGCAGCCGTTACATTTGGAAAGCATTTCATCAGCAGGGAGGGCAGTTTTCACCACGGTCAGATCTTGAAATTGTCAACTGTATTCCTTCTTAGATGTCTTTAACAATGTTGTTTTGAAACATCTTTTTTGGCAAAAGAAGAACAAAATGAAAAGCTCAAAACCTTGGCTTCAGAGGACAACATTATATGGGAGCTTTATAAAAACTCTCAAGCCACAGGAGCTGTAGTTTAGGTTATGGATTCTTTGGATAAAAACACCATGATGGACATACTGTTGGCAGTGTTACCTAAATTAGTAGCTCCTCGGTGGGTTACCAGAAAAACTCCATAAATTGAGACTTTCTGATCTGTAGTTCTTCTTCACCACACTTTTGTCTGTGCTGTTGTGCAGCCAAGGCAGAGCAGGCCACCCAGTGGTCAGGTTGCTCAGTCAGGAGAGGTCTCACATGGCTCCTGCTAATCAGCAGATTTCTTAAGTGTCAGTAGGTTTCTCCTTTCCTTTGTGAAATGGGGAATGCTGTTCCCTGTTTGTGGTTGAGGATAAAAGCGCTTTCCTGGTGAGATACTTGGACAGCAAGTTACAATGGTCACCATGCAAAAACCTAAAGTAAATGTTCTTTGGAGCCTAGGGGTCGGTCTGTGCACAAATCATGGTGTTGACTCAGCTGCAAACAGGAAGGACAGGGTCAAAATCAAACCTGTAGCATTTAGGAGTTAAATACAACTGCTAAGCCACTGGTTTGTGATGTGGCAGCTCTCTGTTAATAATTTCTGATCTGGAATGGCTTCTGATTTGGATCGTGTTTGCATTAGTGACAATACTTTTTATATAGAAAATTAAATAATTTTAATTATGCTCTCTGTCTCCTTGGTAAAATGACCCTGTTCTGGTCTGATGTGGCCTGGGGTGATGATGTGACCGGGACAATGAAATGTGCTCATGGGAGGCCTGGAGAGTTGCTGTACTACTGTAGAGAGCTGATATGTGGCTAAAAGTCAGCCAAAACCACTGCAAACTCTGTGGGCAGGGTCATGTAGCAGAACTTCATAGGTTTATAAGAAAGATGGGGACAACCTTTTTGGCAAGACCTCTTGCAATAGGACAGAGAGTAATGGCTTTAAACTAAAGGAGGGTAGATCTAGACAAAGCATAAGGAAGAAGATTTTACAATGGGTGTGGTGAACCACTAGAACAGGTACCCCAGAGGTGGAAGATGCCCCATCCCTGGCAACATTCAAGGTCAGGCTGGAAGAGCTCTGAGCAGCCAGCTCTAGGTGAAGATGTCCCTGCTTATTGCAGGGAGTTGGACTAGATGGCCTTTAAAGGTTCCTTTCCAACCCAGACTGTTCCGTGACTCTGGTGATTTTGCAGGTGCTGAGCATTTGCTTCTGTTCAGCAGCTGTGTGGAAAGTCCCTGTTGTGCTGCCTGGTGACAGATTTTTGTCGTGGCATTCAGCAGCCCCTCCAACAAACTTGTCTGCTAATGGGGACTGTTGTCCTTCAGGGTTAATACCATGGAACCCCTGGAGTGCTCCATCCTCAAGAGGCCAATTCCAGTGTGGGCTAACCTGCCTCTCTTAAATCGGAGGGAAAGGTCTGTCTCAGGAAGAGCATGCTAATACACTGGATTTGGATCCTTCAAGTTTTAGAGTGACATTGTGGGATATTTAATTCTTCTGTGCATGTTCTAAATTAGATTTTCCCAGTGCTATCACTGGAGGTACCACTGTTGAACATAGTAGATTATTGTGCTTCATGGAAAAGATTGTTGAATTGTCATTTCTAAACCCAGACAATGCATAGGTAAAGTCTTTCTTCAGGAGAGAAACCTGTGGCCTAATACAGGTGCAAAAACAAAAATGCTCTTAACTTATTTTGTGAATTCCATACACTATTTTTCATGAAAAAACCCCAAACCACCCTTAAATGGATTTTTCTGTCCACTGAGAGCAAATTTACCTTTTATGTTCAGTGGAAAATAGTGCATTGTAAGGGAAACGAAGTAAAGAGTAAGGGTTTGGGGTTTTTTTTTCCTTACTTTCTAGCCAGCAAGTGTGAAACCCTGTACTGGGTGACTGAGAAGTTGAAAGGGAAAAATAAAATAAAATTCCTTTTGCCAGATGCATGACAATTTAGCTGCCTAATGTGCAGTATATCTGTAATATTTTTAAAAAGAAGGTGATCAAGGGCACATGTTACTGGAATTGCTTTGGACAAGTTTGTTGCATCTATTTCGGAGAAAGCCTTTTTTTGTTTTGAGTCTAGGATGGCTGACTTAAACAGGGAGTGTAGCTATGGAGAGGTGTGCTCTAGAAGAGTCTAAGGAGATGAAGATCTGTCGCAGTGAGCTACACCAACAGGATCTTGACCAGAAGCCTGGAGAGTGACTCAGCTGAATTCTGACTAAGAGTTTTAGAACCTCCTGTAGGGAACAGTCTGCTTGCATGGCTGGACTTGCAGGGATACAGGATTGTGTAAGTAATGTTGCCTCAGAAAGGGCCCAGAAAAACACCTGTTTTCTTCTTTTAATGGATGCAAGTGGCTTCTGGCTGACTCAGTGCAAGAGGCAACTGCGTTATTTAAAGGCAACGTTTATTTGGCATAGGAAGAAAAATAATCCAGAGCACACATGTACACTAAAGATGGATTTGAAATGGATCCTGCAACAGGTTGTGCGTTTGTGGTGCTGAGCATCATTCATTCATGTCATTTACATTTGCAGATTCTGAGCAGGTACAAGGACATCTCAAGTGGTAAGTATAGGCCTGGAAGTAAGAACTCATAGAGAATCAGAAAGAAATAACAATCAGTTCCACCTGTGCCTTAAATCACTAAAATAGAAGCTGAAATCCACATGCATTTTACAAGCAAGGATCTGCCACTTTGGAAGGCTTTCCTCACCCAGGAGATGTTGGCAGGTAGGTTTTTTTCCTTTGTCCTGTTTCTATCCTGGTATCTGCCTGGCAAATATGAAAAGAAGGTTTGTTTTGTGAAGGATTAAAGTGTCATTACACACATGAGACCAAAACCACAAGAATCGGAGCCCTTGACAGCATCAGTGCTTCACAATAGACACTTGTCCATAATGATACAGCTCTGATTCCATGGACAAACAAACAGTTCTGTCTGTGGCTGATTCCTGTGCAGAACAAACAGGCTTTGCCAATGCCTCGGTTACAAGTATCTGGCTCTTCCTATGTAATTTCTATCCTGGCCCTGCACAGTCTGACTAAAAAAGCTGCCGGGTCCTAGGAACTGTCTGTGATTCAGTGGCTGGTCAGCGTGGAGCAGTCCTGACTGGAAAGGGACAGGGAACTTTTAATTTTGTGAGGATGTGAGGAAAAGGGAAGGAGATAGGAGTTTTTTGCCATTAAGAGCCTTACATAAAAAAAAAAAAAACACCTTCCCACAGTAGTTTCCAAAAGCTAGGGGAGGAAAGTATGGTACTTCTTTCCTTTTTGTAAGGAGGAGAAGTGAATATTTGTTTCATTAAAATCTATGGGAGAGGGACCAGCTAAAACATTTTCATCTTTGGAGTTTTGCTTGGTCACATTCTTGAAATGTTGGGAAAAACCTTGATTGCAGTAAAGGATGAATTTTATCTGTCTGGATAGCCCTTTTCACACACACCCCCTTGCCTCCAGCAGAGGAGGAAAAGCAGGTGGTAGGTGCAGGTCAGTCAACACTGGAGGGCTCTGGGGCCTGCATCTGCAGCAGGTATTGGCCACTGCATCCACAGACACCTGCTCTGGGCTCCCCTGTCCTGCTGCCATGGCAGCATGGTGGGTGCTCTTCTCTTGACCCCAAAATCAGCCACCCTTGCACTGATGCGGGGAGTCCCAAGCCCCCAGTCTCACAGTATTTCCCCCAGGGCATTGCTGTTGGCCCCATGGAGACAGTTCACCACTTGGTAAGGTGAAGCTGTCCTTTCGACAGACCAGTGTCCCAGGCTTGTCAAAACAAGGTGATAAAACCAGTTTCTCTGGAAACTGCCCTCAGAATGTCCCAGCTTCAGGTGACACCAGAGCTCACCAGTACTGCACTGGTAACCCCACTGTGCCAGTGGTGCTCTCGCTGCTGGTGTGTGACACGAGTACCACAGCAGAGCTTGTCTCAGTCTTTTGCAGAGCTCAGAGTTACTGAGGGTGTCCAGGTGTGAGGAGGGTGGCCTGTGTGCGGCCTCTTGATCTGTCCTTGCACAAGAAGGAGGACTATGACTCTGAACATGGTGCACCATCAGCTTTCCTGCCCTAGTGCCTCAGTTTTTAGCTGGAAGAACCTTTCCAAAGCTGCACATGATGGGGCTTGTGAGGGTGTCAGGCCAAAGAGTTAGCAAAGTGTATTCCAGGTGTGCTACAGACCGGGAGCCGGGACACTGTTTGGCACTACCAGTGTCTGCATTGATCCACACTGGGGATAAGGTGGAGAAGAGTCTGTCTCTTGTGGCAGGCCCTGGGCCCAGCCTGCATCACCTGCCTGGAGACATGGGCAATTCTGAGAGCAGAAGCAGTGATTCCTACAGCAGGATGCGATTCAGGAAAACAGCATTCACATAAAAGGTGAAATAGGATTTTGGGGAATGATGAAGTCCAAAAGAAAGGATGTTGCTGATCAGGCAGTGCAATGCTCAGGTGCTTCAGCTGATGCTTCTTAGACCTTCTCAAACCACCTGGGGAATGCGAGCTGCCCTCCTGGAATGCACCTTTGATGGTGTTTTTTTTTTTGGAAAGTAGAGGAAAGAAGGGAATTTAAGACTTCTGGCCAAGATGCCAGGGCTGTAAAGGTAACCCTTCTGTTGTGGGTGAGCCCAAATAAGACCTGCCTTGAGTTTGGAAGAGCAAAGATGTATGGGAAATCAAGCAGTTTTGGGGGATGAGGGGGAGGAGAAGATACTAGGGTTTGGCCAAAGCTTTCCAAAACTGAGGGAAGTTCAGTCAGGTAGGGATGAAAGCTAGCAAGTTCCTGTGCTTATTGGACCTGCTGGTTGAGCTCCCCTGCAACCCAAAGCCTGACTCTGCCCTGTGCTAGAAAGAGCAGGATGCATTTGTAAGGCAGTTGTGAGAGTCTCCTCTCCCCCACCGTCCACCCTCTGTTGGTCAGGGGGATCCTGGGGCCTTGCTGTCTGTCTCCACCCTTGGGGACCTGGGGAAGCACTGCTGTGCTTTGGCTGTGGCCTGCCTTTCTTGGGGCTGCTTATTTCTTTTTGAAGAGCTTGCGGAAGGAGCTCCGGAACCCCCCCTTGGGCTCGTGCCGCGGGTTGTGGTCGCTGAAGGATGTTTGCTCATTGTCATCCTTCTGGCAGAACCTGGTGTTGTCTTCTGCATGGAGCTCCTAAAAGGGAAAAGACAATTTAACCAGCATTTGCAACCTCACATTCTTGTTCCCTTCTCTCTCTTTCTATTTCTCTCTCTGTGCTAGGAGGGACCTGGTGGGTGAGGAGGTGCTGACAAGGCTGGGAAACAACACTGGTGTCTCTGCAGAGAGCTTGTTGCTGGCTTTAAGGCTGAGGCAGTGACAGAGGAATAGAAGGATAAGCATTGTTAGAGGGAACTGGAGCCTTTCTTGCTGAGCTTTTTTTTTAGGAGAAGCTCACTAGCTTCTTTTGCCAGTGAGGGAACAAGCCAGCTTGGGCAGCTGGGAGAACTTCCCACCCTCTCCTCCCCTAGCGCAGAGAGGCATCAGGCGTTGGAGCTGTGATAAGTTGTGAAAGACTCTTCTGCTGGCTCTGCTGTTGCATGGTTTTATATCTGTAGGGCAAAAGGCTTCATTAGCACACACACCTTGTGGTAAATGTGCCACTAAAAGATCTGTCCCTCTTTTAGGAGAGTGCCAAGTCTCAGCAAGACTCTGGATTAGACCCTTTTCTCCAATTCTGCCCACCACTGCCATGGTGATTTCCTTTGCATTATGGGGGAGAACATGTCCTGCAGTTCTGGACAAGCTCTACATCTGCACCCTGCTGTGGGCAGGGTGAGTGCCAAAGAGCTCATAGGCCCCTTTCTCTGGGGTGGTTGTGTCCCTATGGCTCTTCTCCCTCTGCCTCATCTCCCCTGTTCAACCATCTACCACCTCCTTCACTCACTAGGCTTTTTTTCTTTTCTTTTGAAGTTTCCTTGCTGCCTTTCAGTCAGGCTGTTAGAACCTACCTCCCATCATCATCTGCATCTGCAGCCTTCTATCTAAGCAGTACCCTTGGCCTCTACTTCCTTGGCTGTGACAGCCCAAAGCTGACTCTGAACATTCACTGCAAACTACAGAAATATTGCTCCTGCAGGACCTGGTGTCCCTGAAGGGTTACAGTGCTGTTTGCCATGTCCCACCTGAAGGACACAGTTGCTGGTCTCTGATTGTTCTCACACAGACTTCAGCATGGGTCTGTACAATTCAGGCAACAAATACAGGTGAACCAAAACCTATGGACCAGATCCCTGCTGGTGTAAATGGGCTGAGCTTGGCCAAGTCATGCTGGTTTCCACTGGCATGACTTACCCAGAACTTACCCAGCACTCCTCACAGCAGGTGGAAAGGCACCTGTTTAACTGGGTGCCAACCACAGCACTAATTTTGAACACCTTTGCATAAACTTTGTGACCTGCTCATAACATTCACCTGGGGGGAAGCTCAGTGACAGGTGGAGACACACAAGAGGCTACCTTGTCTCAAGGGTGTTCTAGCTCAGCCAGCTGTGCACCTCAACCCCATGCTTGTCCCTGGGGAAGATGTTTCAGAACATGTTGTGTGAAAACGAGCTGTCTTGTCCCTCCCTTGGGCATGTACATGCAGTTGAGGACTTGGAATGTGTGGGCTTGAAAGCTGTTTTGGCGTGTTCTACTCTAACTGTATCTCAGATCTTTCTCCTGCTGCTGCTGCTGCACCACCATGTGCCATTTTTTTTTCCTCCTCCTATTTAAGCCTCCTTACTTCCAAAAAGCTCGGTTTTTCACCCGCTCCTCTCTGTGGGGGGAAGTAGCTCCTTTGGGAGCTTCGAGATGAGGCTGAGATCATGTGAGGCTGAACATTCCTGTCCTGCTTCTGCTGCAGACGGCTCCCACTGCTGCTCCGCGTGCTGTAGAGTCTGGTGCTCACGCCCTCCGCGCTCCGCGGCAGCTCCTTCAGGGACCTGCTCAGCTGCTTCCCTTTGCTGTGGAACATCTCACGCTTGTAGGTGCTGCTGCTCACGGGAGTGCAGCTCTTAGGCAGTGGCTGCAAGGCATGGTCTGTCCTCTCTGGTTCTGAGGTGAAGTTCACAGGCCTAAGGAAGCAAATATCCAAGCTGGACTCGGAAGAGGCCGGGGAGCAGTTCTCAAAGAGAGCAAGGTTTTGGAAGGTGTCGTCTTCGTAGGGGCCTGGCATGGTGAAAACCTCCCCAGGGTACTCAAACTCTTCGTAGCTTGGTGCAAAGTTCCTGGCATCCTGCAGCAATTCCACAGAGGTTCTGATGGCTCTCTCAGTGTTCCCCACCGCGTCAGCCGGTGGCGCTTCGTACTCCATTTCAGGGATGGATTGCAAGGGGGCTGTCAAGGCCTTGAGTTCCTGCTCTGTCAGCTGAGAGGAGGCAAGGATGTTCTCTGGCCTCTCGTGTTTTCTGCTTTCCATCTCCCAGTCAGGGGGCTTTACAGCCTGGATGTTCTCCATCACAGATGGCTGGGGTTTCTTCATCTGCGGCATCAAATGCCTTAAAAATAAAAACCAAAACAAAACAAACAGACGGAAGTGGAATACTAAAGGATGACAGAGACAGCATGACAAATCCCCCCCAGTGCCCAACCCCTTCAGTCCCCTAGCCCTATTGTGTTGATTTTATGGCCAGAAGGTACTCTCCTGTCTTGGAGAAAGGTAACAGAGGTGTCTCTTACAGAAATTGCCTGGCTGGTTATGAGGACCAAACTTGGAGAGACAGAACTGCTTATCCATCTGATCATCATCTCATTTGGCACCTGTCAGGCTGGAAATGGCCAAAGGGGAACCATATGAGGAGTGGCTGAGGGCACTTGGTCTGTTGAGCCTGGAAGAGACTGAGGACAGACCTCACTGCAGTTATAACTTCCTGTGAGGGAAAGCAGAGGGGCAGGCACTGATCTCTTCTCCCTGGTGACCAGTGACAGGACCTGAGGAATTGGCCTGAAGTTGTGTCAGGGGCGGCTTACGTTATATATTAGGAAAAGGTTCTTCACCCAGGGGGTGGTTGGGCACTGAACAGGCTTCCCAGGGCAGTGGTCACAGCACCAAGCCTGATGGAGTTCAAGAGGTGTTTGGACAATGCCCTCAGGCACATGGTGTGTCTCAAGGATGGGTCTGTGCAGGGCCAGGAGTTGGACTCAATGATTCTCATCCTTTCCAACTTGGAATATTTTGTGATTCTGTGAAGATGCCCAGGTGCTACCAGTCACCCTGTCTGTCTTGACTTAGTCTTGTGTCTTTTTGAACCCATTTTGTACTTTTATCTTTTGATACTGAATCGCATCATTCTATTATATGCTGTATGGAAAAGTTTGGGTTTTTTCCCTCTGAGACCTTGGTCCTGTTTCCCAGCTCTTGTAATGTTGAGAGTGAATAATGCAGAGTGTTACTGTGCACACCACTGTCAGGCCTAAACAAATTCATGTCCTCCTTGACGTACTGCCTTAGCAGACAGCCCTGGTAGAGCTCTGAAACATTCCCTGCTTGTAAACCCCACAGCTGGGGATAGCAGGATGGAGCCAGCCCTTCATCTCTCTATCCATTTACAGGGAGTGGTTTTGGAAATGACAGCCTGTAGCTGCCTGGTGTCACTGGCATGGTGTGGGTGGGGAGAGAGTTTTCAGCCTACTTTGAAAGCTGCCCACGAGGACAACAGGCTTACGGGGTGGTTGTGCCAGAGGAAGGTGCTGCTGGGAATGACTGTATGGCCTCTTCAGTGTGGATCCCACTGTCCCGCATTGATGCTGCACTGGGTGTTGGAGAAACCTCCTGGCTTGTACACTGGGAGGTGAGACCTTTGTACAGCTTGACCAGGGATGACCTGAGGGAGGAGAAATCCATCGTCGGGCTAAGAAATAAGGCAGGGAATGAGCACAAGCATGTAGAATCACAGAAAACAGGACTGGGAGGGACCTTAATATTCCTGTTCATCTCTGCCCACCCCAAGGAAGAGCCTGGTCCATCTAGTCTGCTCCAGCCAGCAGGGCATCCTACATTTTGTGGTGCTCTTAACATCTCTCCTGATAGCAGTCCCTCCCCAGCAATCTGCTCCAGCCCTTTACCACCCTCCATACTTGGAAGCTTTCCTTGAAATCTGATCTTGTCCTACTCCTCAGGTAAATCATCGCAAGGAGCAGAAGTGACCAGATTCTGATTTTAGTAAAAAGCCTTGGTTTCAAGGAATTGTTCTGAACTGCAACTAGAGATTCTACATTCAGGGTAATTTCTGTCATAGTTCATCTCAAACAGGTTATGGGAGGCATTTGTTTCTCCCACCACCTCCCCCAGTAAAATAAGATAACATCATTCTTTTGGAGTGTCAGCCCATAAGGGAAACAGTCCTCACCCTCCCCAGGGCCTGGAGCTGCCAGAGCTAAATCCCTGTGTTTTCCCACTAGGGAGTGACTTTGCCACCAGCTTAAGGAATCAAATGATCCCATAAAACATGTGGCTGCTATGTTTAAAAGGATTTAGAAGTGATTTTTCCTTTGTTCTCAAAGTTAGGCAGAAGGGCCCACCCCAAATCTGTCCTCAGTTTGGAGGGCAAATGCCAGTAGTGGTTCTTCTCTAGCATTCAGGTGCAAAGGGCTTTGTTTTATTTCAACAGAGCAATGTGCCTGTTGATCCTTCCTGGACCAAAAGCCTGTTTGCCAGGCTTCCTCTACCCCTCCTTTCCCTGGTGACAGAGAGAATGAGCTGATGTTGTGCTTACTTCTTCAGCTTTTTCCTCTTCTGTATCAGCAGGTCTTCATTGCATTGGAAGAGGAGGCTGTAGTGTGAGATGAAAACCCGGAGGCGCTGCACACACACCAGCAGCAGGTAATAGTCAGGGTGCTCTTGCTCCGTGAACTTCAGGACATTCTGAGGCACAGAGGAGAGCAGGCTGTTTGAGGCTGTCCTGACCCTTTCTGGGGAGAAGGCACTATTGGAACCATGGATTAGAGCTCTGGAGTGCTCATGGCACTGCCCTGGGGGAGCTTTTCTAGGCACCATGAGTTTCCGAGAGACTTGGATGGGGCCTGCCTCCCACTAGTCCAGTGCAAATGCACAAGAAACCGCTGAAGATGTAATCACAGGATGTGTGGGTGATGCACAGGTTGGGTTTAGCTTTGGGTGAATAAACCAATGTTTTGATCTTCCAGGGCTTGCTTTCTGTATATTTGCCTTGTCTGAAATGTTTCAGTACAATTTAGATAAGCCTTCTGTGAACCAGAACTCTTTTTTATCAGCCTCTCTCTGTAGCACAGGTTGTTGGGCCCTAGGAGCCCTCTCATGTGTCCCATCTCTGGCCTCCTGTTTTCCCAGAGCAGCAGACAGCAGAGCCTTTGGCTTCCCAGGGGACAAAAGCTGTTTCTGTCAGGTCAATTGCAGAAACTGGCAAATATAAGCAAGCCTCATGTGAAAAAGATGAAACTTAACCTATTGTTAGCTGGCTTTCCCTTTCAAAGTTGTTTTTTTTTTCTTCAAAGAACCCACTGGGTTTGTCAGGATCCTGTACCTGTACAGGCCCAAATACCAGCTCTGAGTCAAGTGTCACCTAATGTGATAAGAGTTCAACAACACAATTTCCATCCTGGGGCCCTACCTGCAGATGAATAAGGTATTCAGGGATTCGCTGGACTATATGAAAGAACAGAATGTAGAGATCAGACTTGATTTCTTCTTCTACCTGAAAAAGATAAAGCACCTTAAGAGTCTTTTCCACCCATAAAACACATCTCCTTCCAGATGGGTCTGTGATTTAATGAGTAGTTATGTTTGCAGTTCACAGGGGCACACCAGACATTTAGGCTGGGGATTATCTACTAGGGACACTGAGCCTAAAGTAGGGGGGCACATTGAAAATGCACTAGTTAAGTTTCAGTGAAACCCTAAGAAGACACTGTTGTTCAGAATGAAATTTTTAGTTTAGGCTCAAATTAACTGAACAAAATGAGATTGACTTCTAAATTAAAATATCTTGGAAGCAAGCAAATGTGGCTCAGTTATTGCACTTTAAACTACCTTTATATTTAACTTTCCAAGTTTAAACCAAGAATCCAGGGCCAAATAGCTGAAGCTGAAAGTGAAGACTCTTTTCTCTATAAAGGACTTTTTGGATGAGTCCTCCATTTTCCAGGAGACAGTTCCTGGAAAACATCTGGATAGCATGTGCATAGGAAAGCTTTTGGAAGGTGTAATCTGAGACATTGTTTCATGGCACAGCAGAAAAGCAGCTTTGGTTTCAGACAGTGAGGAAGGTGTTAAAGCTGCCTTTTGTAGGTGCTGGTCAGCCACGGCAACCTCCAGGAAACAGAACAAGTGGATTGGCAGGAGAGTCCTATCATGGGTAGGCATAACAGGAAGAGATCCAGGCTTGCATGTTGCCATTACAGTGTCTGGGAAGCAGGCAGGAAGTTTACCTCCTTCAGGATCACCACGTGGATCAGAGAGATGCATTCTGGCAGGTCCCTCAGGTAAGCAACGTAGTAGTCCAGAAAATTATTCTTACAAAAGAGAAAAGAACAAACAAACTTAACAGATTTTTGGTCACAGAGCCAGCCAAACTGTTGATTCCCCACCATCACTGCTGGAAGGTCACCAGTGCAGCAGAGGTGCTGCTTCACTCATTCAGGGCTTGAACTTCTCAGGAAAGTCTGTTTTATAAAATGTGTTCAGCTGCTGAGGACAGTGTGTAAAGCTTTACTGCAGGTAGGGAGAGGTAGAGAGGCTGGGCAGTAAGAAGCTCTTCTTATCTAAGAATCTTAACATTTATGAAGTATCAGATGAGTTTTTACACATCCTTGCTTCTCACCAGGGAAACACAAGTGGGTGCAACAAACCATATGGACCTCTGCCAGAACTCTGAGCAAGGTGTATTGGGGCAGGGGAGCATCAGAACCACTCTCTTTTCACAAGCTCCCTGGAAATACAGCCATTCAAGCTCTCAAGGCTCACATGTGGCTCCTGCAAGAACATCTGGGTCTCATGTAGTTTATGGAGCTGTGCTATGAGGCTGCTTGCCCACAGGTGGGTCTTTCATGTGAGGTCGCTGAACAACAAAAGGGCTGCCGTGCCGCAGGGCTGTGCTCCAAGGGGCTTGCTGAAAGGCCTCACCCTTCAGGCCACAGCTGCACAGCACAGCCCCCATGTTGCAAGGGGTCTTGGTCCAACTGTGCCTCGACAAAATGTCATGAATAATGACAGAAGATTCTGGAGAGGTCTTTAACATACCTCATCATTTGTCAGCTTCAGGAAGATGTCTCCTAGGATCCCTTGTCGTGGCCAGCTCAGGACTCGCTCCTGGAGAGCGTGCAGTAAATCCACGTGCTGCTGCACCAGGAATCGCAAAGAGTTGGGGAAAAAGCTGACAGGAGACCAAATCAGACTGGTTACACAGAGCAAAACCTCATCCCTAACAGGTGAATACTGCTGAAGTGGGCATTCCTGAGTGGTCAGCACAGCCTTGCACATGTATTATTGACTACATCTAATATTGCTACTATAGTGCAGGTGTTACTAACTCCTGTGGTTGGAATCCTGCTGCATTGGGGGGTCCTGTTTTGTCTACTGTGTACATGCAAGTACCCTCTCAAGCTGGCTATTAAGAAAGTGTTTTGAAAGCTCCTTAGGCTTTCCTTGCAATGCATTGAGTACCTGACCAGAATTAGCAGCACTAAAAAGCCCCAGGCAATGCTGCTGTGGCTGATGATGCAGGACCATGGTCCTGAGCCATCCCACTGAGAGCTTGGAGGAGAGCTCCCCAGCTTTCTGTATTGTCCCATTTGTCAGGCCCTTTCATGAGACAACCCACTGATGCAGAGCTGGTCAAAATGCCTTTCTGCCACTTCACGTTGATTTCACCCAGAATCAGAATGAAGATGGTGGACAAGATGCAAGGGACAGGCAGGAACATCTTTAATGACTGCAAAAACCTCCCAGCCCCTCCAGTTTTCAACTGGAAATAAACTAAGTGTTCAAAGATCTCTGTGTGGATGTAAGGAAAGTGTGTGAGGGGATAATGCAGAAGTAATATTGACTGAAGAAAACTCCCAAAAAGACAGAGAGCACATTACATCAAATACCTTCTCTCTTTCGTGCTTCTTTTCACATCTGGCCCTTGCAGCGTGGCCTTGATCTTCAAGATTAGGGAAAGGTTGATGACGTACTTCCTTTCTGACTCCAGC
Organism: Nicator chloris; assembly: GCA_013400495.1. Taxonomy (NCBI): domain Eukaryota; kingdom Metazoa; phylum Chordata; class Aves; order Passeriformes; family Pycnonotidae; genus Nicator; species Nicator chloris. The sequence continues at coordinate 75,616 of WAAE01023773.1, forward strand.
AGCTCCAAGGCGATGTTCTGCCTTTTGGCTTCCAGAAAATAATGGTTAAGTTTAAAAATAAGAAAATACTGACCTCAAGGACAGCTGCATATTAGACTGGTGAAGTGACCATGAAAGCAGAAACTTGTTTAAAAGTGATATCAATATCTCATCTTTTTGTGTCTTCTTTACCCAAAATGTAAAACTCCATGCTACAGCATGCCCCAGACATGACCAGAGCCTCAGTTTGCTAAGAAAGCTCCAAAGCAGATGTGTTTTCCCTTATGAACACCAAATTTTTCTAAGAATAACAAAACAAGCATGCAAAGGCAGAACAACTCATATCAGGGTTTCCCATCCTGAAAAATCCCTGCAGAATGTGAAGTTGTATTTTTCACTTGCTTAGGCAACTACATGGCTGCAATCCCATCAGTACTCTGAACCTGACAGGTCTTGGAAAGGGGAAGGACTGTCCTGGGTACAGAGTGGTTCTGTCAGTAACACAGCCCAACAAATACAAAGGCCAGAGGTCTTGGAGTGTGAGGCCCTGAGAGATTCCCCCCTAGCAGCAGAAACTGGCCTGTGTGTCTCCCTCCATGGATGCTGATCACCAGCCAGCTCACAGCAGCTTGGAGCCTCTCTAGCCAGTTTTCTCCTCCTTACCAGCCAAAGAGGGTTCACATATTATGTTGTCTGCTGAGCTGTATCTGCTTTGGCCCATGTCTTTCCCTCTCTCTGGTTGCTCTTTGGAAATGTATTCATCTCCCCAGTCCTTGGTGTCCTTGGGCTGCTTCCATACTGTTGATGGCAGATGCATTTTCGACTGCCCCTCTGTTGCCAGGGGAGGCTTGAGGCTGTCATCTGTCTCTATGGCTGCTCCTGCAATGACAAACAGGTCTATGGACTCTGACATCTCAGCTACTGTCTGACAGGTTATGCTGCAGCAGGCAGCTAAGCTGTGTTTCCATCCATTTGAAGCACTGGATGGTGAATTTGGAGCATTCTTTGTGCTTCACAAGGGCTGTAGCCTTGTAGAGTTAATTTACAAAGGAAGTGCAGTTGGTGAGCTCTTCAGCAGAACAAGGTTTGCACTCTTCCAGCATTTATTCTCAAGCCAAATAAGATCCAAAATTAGACATATGTTAGAGAAGAAGAAACACCATCTCTTCCCAAGTGGGAAAAGCAGTGCTCTCACTATTCTTTGTCACATCAGGAAGCTTCAAATCTTCCTTTCTGCAAAAGCACTTGGAATCTAAGAAAGCAACAGCAGAAAGGCTTTCTCTGTCAATTCCTTGGCACTGACCATCAGAGACACTTCAGGGACACAGGTTTGCCCTCATATCTCAGCTGCAAGTAGGAAAATGGAGGTACATGGCAGAGTGAAAGACATCCATGTGAAATGCCTTCCCTGAAAGCATTTCTTCAGTGCAGTAAAGCAAGCACTCTAATTGAATCATTGTCCTGCTGTCTTTTGATGCTTGATATTTTCTTACCTGGGCCTGCTATGACTTTCACACCTGCTTCTCCCATGGGCATGATCCTGGTGTCAGACACTGTTGAAGAACAAAGGGAACTTTAGCAACAGAAGGCAACTGTAGAGCTTGCTTCTTCCCGCCAAGCCCTGTCAGTAGGGTTAAATCCTCTAGTCTTTCACAGTTTTGCTATGAAAATATCCCTTTTGGACTCTCCAGTAAGGAGGATCTTTACTGCTGTGCCCTTGTCACAGTCTGTTTCAGTAGCACTTGCAGGCAGATAATGTGGCATCTGCTGTGCTCAATGCTGTGTGACTGCAGAGGAACATGAGCAGTCTTGGCTTCTCCTGGCATGTAGGTGCATGTTGGGTAGGAAATACTCCACACAGAACAAAGAGGATGGAGACCTGACACAGAGACAGAGCTGCCATTTTGAGTGGAAAGGAGCTTATTGAACAGCAGAGGGATGAGACTGGAAAGAAAGGAGCAGTGGGAGAAGTGGGTGAGAAAGGCGGCTGTGCAAGAGGGATGTGAGGGAGAGGACTAACATGCCACCTCAGAGCGCAGGGCAGGGGCGGGCCACAGCTGGCAGGTTCTGAGCAAAACAGAGTAGAAAACAGCACATGGTTTTCATCTAATCTCTGCCTTTGCTGACATTTTGAATTAATATTTTTTAATTATCTTCCTAGCTGAACAGCAAGAGACTGATAGACCAGCTTAGACTCCCAAACTTAATTATAGAATGAAAGGCTCTGGTCCATCACTTTTCTTTGATTCCAGCTTCCAAGTGTTTGGCATTTGACAGTGTTTTCCTCATCAAGGTGTGATCCTCCTTCCTGTGCCCTGCTACCTCACACAGAAACACAACCAGGAATTTTATCAAGAGCCCCCATTTGGTTCTGTATCTGTGCCACTGGCACTACAGGAATGAAGATCCAGCCTGCATTCCTCTCCTTGGAGGAGGCAAGAAATGGCTGTTGGGACAGCGTTCACAAAGCAAATACTTCCTGAACCCAGGTTACCCCAGCGATCTTTTTCTGATTTTTTTCCTGGGGAAGGCACTACATTTGCCTATTCTGCTTCTTACCTTTTTCGTAAGTCACATTGTGTAAAAGACTCGTGAAATCTTCGTTAATCAGCACAGGTTCTGGGAGGTTGATGGATCGAAATGGGCTGCCCTGGAGAGGTGTTGGCACTGTCTGTGACCCGTGGTCATCCTTCTGTGCTCTTCTGCACAAACACAAAGAACAAGGTGGTTGGAAAGTATGAATGCTACAGGTGAAGCTCCTACACTACATTTGTGGCCAACACTGTCAGAAATAGGACAACTCTAGCAGAGACCAGGAAAGGAGCTGCCTTTGATGGAATTGGCAGTTCATGAACAATGTTCTGGAAATAACTTCCAGTGGCTATAGGAGAAGGTTATCTCAGATCTATTCTTTTGCAGAGCATATTTCATCTAATTAAACAGCTTAATTAGCTGAGGGGCTAGCCTAGATTTGCAAAGTGTTTGCATCAAGGCATCTGTATAGAATCATGATCAAAACCCTGTTTTCAGAAGGGGGCTAATTAGGACCAAGCTGGACAAACCATCTGCTTCATCATAGCACCAGTGAGGCCCAGCAGTGTGCAAACATTCTTTGACTCTGCTCAGAAGAGAAAAGGCTGGTGACAGGAAAGCAGAGCATGACTGCACCATCAGGAGCCCATTGACTTCTGCAAGCTTGGAAGGGGAAATTGCAATGCTGTTGTCTGAATGGTGGAGGTTTCTGACTTTTAACAGCCCCAGGATGTCTTTAGTGGGTCTCTGTTCTGACAGCCTCTGGTTCTCCAGGGAGCTGCTGGGGGCTGATTTGCTGTTGGAATCACAATGAGGTGTTAGCATTTTTCTTCTGTCTTTGCTCTCTGGGGTGTGTGTCTAAAATCCTGGGGTGAACTGAAGCATTTGTCATCATAAACTGGGTTGATACACCTGTCCAGCCAGGAAAAAAAAAATTAAGAAATAATGCTATACAGAAAGGAACTAAAATGGACACCACTGCTAATTAGCATTTTCAGCACCCTGCAGTTTGGGCCCTTACTTAGCTTTCATTTTCCGTGATTCCCGCCGCTTCTCTTGCTGCAGCTGCTCAATTTTCTGTTGCATTTCCTCCTGCTTGGCACTGATTTCTTCAATCATCGACTTTGCATCGCTGAGCTCCTCCTGAGAAACAGGCAAAAGCACAGCATTCCCAGGGTGCCCATCAGCCTTACGTGGCCCAGCTCTGAATGCGGGCTGGTGTGCATCAAAGGCACTTCGGGGTGCTGCGGGGAGGGGCTCTGTGATTAGACACTCTTCCTTTGCAAGTCCAGGATGTGTCACATGTGCCAGGCACAATATGGTGATCCTTAATTCTACAGGCAAGTCACCCAAACCCAGTGTGGTGCCACATGATCAAGGCACTGGTGGGGGATGAGACTCAGGGCTTCATCCACCACCAGTTGAAAACAGTGGGAGGACTCCTGCCCTTAATGGCATTTGGAGGTGGACCGTAGGGAGCACATTTCCCTCTGCAGTTTTCCACCATGTGTATTCACATGTTGCACTTGGTTCAGATCCCAGTGTGAGCACTCACATGTATAAGCTTTTGCCAATCAGGCCATGGATCTGCCCTTTTAGCCTGGTTTCCTAAAGAAATGAAGCCCTCCATATCCTCTCTGTCCATCCTCCTTCAAGCAGTTTCAGCCAAACCTTACTCAGATGTAGAGCTCTGATGCATGAAGTTCCTGCAGGTTTCATGAACATGAGCAGCAGGATTGAGGAACAATACTCAAGAGTTTCATGTCAACCATAGGATTTTCCCCAAGCAAGGAGGTGGCTGCACTGGGAGCTCAGTGTTTGACTAGCCAACACGAGGCAGAGGGAGAGCAGCCTTTGCCCCTTCTGTTGCTTGCATAATTCTTTGTATCTGCATTTTAAATCCCCTTTTCCCCTATGACAATGTCCTGGGTAACCCTGTGTCTGGTTGCTCTGAGACCTAACCCATATGGCCTTGCCTTTTTGTTGTCTCCCTTGCTCGTCTGGCACCAAGGGCTCCTTTTGCCTGGTGCCATCTGTCTCCCTGACACAGAGTTAGTAATGGGCTCTTTCAGTAAGCAGCCCTCTTTAACTTCACAAGGTATTATTGACTCAGCAAAACCCCATGGGGAAAATTTGCAATACAAACAATAAAAGAGTTCCTCTGCCTGCCTCGTCATCCAGTTTCTGCATGGAGACGCTGGCTGGTCTAACGTGTACATCAAGCCTTCTTGCTAGGCTGTCTCTCTAGCCCTTTGTCTTTATCCTCTTGGGCCAGATCAAGCCACGCAGTGCTTCCTCCCAGCCATGTGGAAATGCGACTTCAAAAGGCTTTAGGGTTTTGTGTTCATTTGCTGCTCCCCAGTGGCTTTGGTTCCTGCAGGAAATGCAGGAGACCTGACCCAGGGAGAGGTGTAGGACAGTGGTCCAGCAGTAGCCTATGAGCAGGCCATAAACCCATGGCATGTGCAGCCCAGAGCAAGGGCTGCTTGTGCCCAGGTAACTCTCAGCACTGCCTCATGGCCTGTCAAGAAGGCTAAATAGGCCAGAGTATGGGTTACTTTTGAGTTGGAGCAGTCAGGGGAGACCCAAAGCCAAAGGAAGTACCCCAGGTGTATCCAAAACAATTGCCTACTCCTTCTCTTTGCAAACATGAAGCATTGATGGAGGCAGGGGAATGCGTCCCTCTGCCACACAAGCTCACATGGAATGTATGCAGCCTGCCCACAGGTCACACTCTACCTTGAACGTGTTGAGGGAATTCTTCATTTCAGCCACCTTCTCTTCCATGGCACAGCGGCAGCTCTTGACCTTCTCTTCCAGGGCATACTCTCCATGCTGGATCCGTGAAAGCTCCTGCATTGCTTCTGTGAAACCCGCCTTCAGCTCAGAGGCTAATGCCTGCAACTACAGCAACCACAAACACAGTGGGTTCAGTCCCTCCTCCCAGGCTCAGGTGTTTGTGTCCCTGAGGGTCACAAAGGCTGGGTGTAACCCATCCTGTAAGATGCTGTCCTCTTTCTCCTCCTCCTTTCATGGCTGGGAAATATGGGGAGAGGTTTGGCCCCTGCTGCAGCCTCAGTACAGAGTAGGAGGTGTTTGCCTTGGGCAACCAATGTGCCCCTTTTTTAGACTTTTTTTAAATTTTTTTTTGAGTTTTTACAGGCTCCCTAGCAGTTTACAGCCTGTCAGCCTGTAGTAGGAGAGGACAGCCTGAAACATGCCAAGAAGGTTTGCAATAACAGCAGCCAGATTATTAATCTCCAAAGCAGCTGAGCAATCAAGAACATGTCTGGTTTTGAGCAAGTCCTCCTCCCACACGTGCTCGTGGGGCTGGTACTCTCCCCACACACGTCTAACCCTTTGCTCTCCAAGGGCTGTGGAGAAGCTCTGTCATTTGCCACAGGCCCTTTCCATGGAAGGAGGCAGCTCTAACTTGTGCTGGGGAGGGAACAGGAGGTTTTCCCCTGGCATACAGTGACGCTGTGGCCACTCTCTCTATTTTCTGTCCCTAGAGGCCCTGGTGCTGCTGGAAGAGCTCACCACCTAAGCTGGAGGCAGCCAGTGAAAGCCGGGTGAAGCAGGAGATGGACTGGGCCAAGCCAGGCTGGCAGAGCAAGCAGACAAGGCAGGTGTGGAAGTGGGCAGTGAGGGGGGATCAGCAGCTGGCAGAGAGCTAAGCAGGGAATACCCTCTTGGGAGCAGCTCGGGCTGGTGACCCTGGACTCTGCCCCCACTGCTGTGAGCGAGGCGCTCGTCCTGCCTGCACAAAGCCCACAGCGAGGTCGCGGCCCAAGGCGCTTCGGCACAGAGGTTTTTACCTTTACAACAGAAATTCGGCCTAACATCTGGTTATAAACTGAGTCCAAAACGGGAGCACTGGTGGTAAGCGGAGAGCCACCCCGGGAACTCAGGCGCTTGAGTCCTGCAAATGGAGCAGAGATGGCTTCCGATACCTCGGGGCAATGGCATGCACCAGCCTCCTCTGGTCAAGACTGGCAGTGTCTTTACAGAGGATGTCTGCCTGCCATCCCCGCTCCTACCCCGGCGCTCACCCCACAGCCCCCACTGTGATCTGGCTGGACACACATTTCCAGGGTGCCTGGGTAGGAGGAGCGGGACTGACAGGAACCACAGGCACTGGGACAGTGCAGAGGGGAGCGGGAGGCTGAGGACATCTTCCCTCATCAGGATGACAACCCTGAGTACCCAAGCCAGCTGGAGCTCCAGACTCCTTGGCTCAAACCTTTCCCCCAACCCTCCTGGCCATAGTGTCACCTGTGAAGCTAGCCTAAAGGGTCAGAGGGGCTGCTTAGGGCAGACAAGAATGACACTGCTTCTGATATGTCAGCCCAGATGATTGTGGCATCATCAGACATCCTAACATATGTGCCTGGAGAAGGGGGAGGGAGGGTTACAAAGTACTGTAACTGCAAAATGTTAATATTCCCATCCCTGCTCACAGGTGCTTGACACTCTTCACCCTGGAGCTGATGTGGCCAAAGCACAGTCTGTGTGCCAGCCTGCATCAGGGTCGGGCATCACACACTGCCCTCCAAGTGAAAAGGGTTGATTTGCTAGATCTGTTCCTTCCAGCTGGAATATGCTATTCCATTCTAACCTATGCTATCCATTTTAGAGATCTGCTTCAGGATGGAGATATCACAGTCCCAAGTCTTGCTAGCCATGGAGCAGTCCTGGAGCTGGCCCTGGAGGTAACATGGTCTGGGGAGAATAAGCTGAAAATTAAATGTTTCTGCCCACAAGTCTGGCCATCTCCTCCTCAGATGCTTCCAGAAAGGTGGTAAACTTCACAGATCCTTTGAAGGGTACAGGGATGGGAATCATTGCTGATCTTGAGGTTTCAGAGTAAGAAACTGCAAGGCATCAGCAAATATGGACCACTGCAGAGACTTTGGTGTCCATGTACACTGAAACACTCTATGAAAGCAGAGGTCAGCCAACAAAAGGGAAGATTTGGATTAGAGTCTGGACAAAATAACCTCTGCATCTAAGAGCAGACAGTGACCTGTTATTTGGGAATTCACTGTTGGCCAATCTCTGCTTTAGTTTCTTTGTGTGTCCATCTCAGTGCTCCAGAGCCCAGCCTGAGTCTGTCCTGCCCCATATATCCTTCCTCAGCCCCATGCAGCTTGCACTGGCTGTTTCAGACACTGAAATGCATCCTTGTGTTGCTGCTTGAGGGATGAATGCAGCCAGAAACACCAACCAGCCACAGAGCTTTTATGATGGAACAAGAAGTGCTGAAACCCTCAGCAAGTCAGGGTTAGCATAGAGAGGAAATACATTCTTGTTGCATTGGATGCAGGGTTGATCCAAAATCAAGTGAACTGGTACAGGAACAGCATGTTATCTTTAAACTCTTGCCAAGCATGGTGTAGCTATGGATTTTAGTTTGAGCTCATTTCTAAAAGCAAGATGGAAGCCATTGAAGGATCAGGCCCTACCCATGTCTTGCCCAAGTGACAGAGCTCTGTCTCCACAGGGATGGCCTACACCTACAGGACCAGAGAGGTACTTCACAGGTTTGTGACCCTCTGGAAAGTCAAGTCAACTCTGTGTTTCTAAAGTTTCTAAGTGCAACACATACCAAAAAAAGACAGATTTTGTAATACAGTGACAGTTAAACTGTAATGTGTTGCCCCGGCTCACTTATTCATGGGAGTAAAGATGTAATTTAACACTTAAGTTGTGGAATTTAAGAAACAATAACTTAAATTGAACTAATGTCTGGAGGATAAATGAATCTGCACAGTCCCTCAAACCTGTCCAAAAACTGTTCAAAAAAAGCATTTAGGCATCTAAATAATTTAGTACCAGGTACACATTTCAGCGCCCATCTGCCTTTGGAGTGTGGCCCTCAAACCAAACAAAGCAAAGCAGTAAGGCATCCAGTGCCATGTGTCTGTAGTAGGTTATGTCTTTCTTGGGCCTCTTGACTCCTGTTTCACCTGCTGCCCTGACATTTTTCAGCTCTTTGTAGAAAAAGCATGGTGTTCACAAACGGTGCACAGGACTGATGCTGCTTCCTGGACCCGAGGCAGCAAAACTGCAGAGTCTTCCCCCCTCTCTCTCGGTGGGTGCCAGCAATTTGAGACATTCATAAAAGATAACTACTGTCCTTCCAGCCTAAAGCTTTGTTCAGGCTTTGAGGCAGCCCAGGGATGATGGTTGTGGACAGCAGATGGGGATGGTTTATGGAAGGAAGGAGTGGGATAGAAAGAGGGCAGCAGAGCCTTGGTGAGCTGGGTCACTGTCCTGGCTGCCACTAAAAGGATGAGAGGGAGCCCTTGCTTCTCTGAGTAGCTGTGTCCCCACAGGTTTCCCCCAGCACTGGCCAGGCTATCTCCACAGGGATGGCCATTTGCATCTGCCACCCTTGGCAGCTGCCTAAGTCCTTACACTAGAACAGGACCTGCTCTCTGGGACCTTGAGCTGAAGCCTGTCAAAGCCAGTAGAAAACAGGCTCATGATAAAGAAATACTGCACAGAACAATTCTTCTATTATAAATATATCCTTGAAAACAGCAAAACCTTCTGTGGCCATGAAGGAGTACTGTCTGTGGTGCTTCCCCCAGTTTATCTAATGTCCATCACTTTGCACATCTTTTGGGGCTGGTCTGAAGAAGTAATAGATATTGTGTCTCTCAAAAGAGGGCTGCCTGAGGACACTGCTTGAAACCAACCTGGCACAAAGTCCAGTGTTTGGCACAAGGCCTGAATCTGATTTTTCTGAGTTGCATGATGCATGCGCTTACCAGGAAAGAGCTAATTTTTAGAACAGCTACCAAATCCTGTATTTAAGGGCAGCACTCCTACAGCCAAGCATTAGGAAGGCTTGCAGTGCCTCATAGCAGAAAAGCAGCAGAGCTGCAGTGATTTACAGTGGTAAAGAGGCTGGTCCTAGGAGTATATTCAGCATATGTGTCTTGGGTTGCAATATGTAACCAAAAATGTATATTCTATTTTCATCTGTTGAAACCAGTTGAGATGTTTCTCTCTTGTATAACCCATTCCTCATAACTCCAGGGGGGAGGGGGCAGGTGCCTTCTGTTAATGGACCAGCTGTTAAAACCAGGTGGGGCAGTGTTTCCTCATCTCTTCCACCACCCATCCTCCCTCCAGGGGGATATCATCTGTGAATGGGTGACTAAGGCTCACTGCAGGACTGATAAAATTAAATCATCCCATTGGGAGATGCTTCACCCAGTGAGAGGAGCCAGGCATTCCTGCCTGGATAAAACCTGAAAATCAGAAGACCGAGCAGCTGGTTTTTCCACTGGACTCCCAGAGGAAGACTGAACCCATCTGGACACTGGACCCTTCTACAGGATCATCTCTTCTCCAGTGGAGCCACATCTGTCACTCCAGGAGGACTTACTTTGGACTGCTTCCAACACCCTGACCAACAGGGTGTCAGGTCATATTCGGACTCTGTCAGTGTTTCTAGGATTTTTTTGTTGTTGTTTGCTTGTTTCTTTTTCTTCTACTACTACCTTTGTATTTTGTAATATTCCTAGTAAAGAACAGATATTCCTATTCCCATATCTTTGCCTGAAAGTCCCTTAATTTCAAAATTACGATAATTTGGAGGGAGAGGGTTTGCATTCTCCATTCCGAGAAAGGCTCTGGTTTCCCCTGGCAGATTCCTGTCTTTCAAACCAAGACAATATATATTCCTAGGCAAGGATGGTAGAAATACAGTCAGAGCAGCAGAGTAAGTACAGAAGAGAATGATGAAGTACTTAAAGCAGGCTGCAAGTACTCATTAGCCCTTGTTCCACATCTGTGCAGTCCCTTTTGGTAACTGCATTGTCCACAGGGCCTTTGTTGAAGCAGAAGGGAAGAGCCAGCTGATGACTGACATTAAAGGATTCATTAAGGTAGCCATGTGTCAGCTGGGAAGCAATGTGTGCGTGGTGTTTCCAGCACACAGTCCCACGTGCATGTTGGATCCACTGTGCAGGGTCCTTGGAGCTGTCTGGATGGGAAAAGAGGATGAGATGACAGGAGTGCTGGGTAGCAGTGGAAAAGAAACTATGAAAAGAAACTATGGAAAGCAGAGCCTTCTCCACTTGCCATGGTGAACTTGCAAGCAATTATGCACATTAATGTTGCAATGGTGACAAGGGAGGTCTCAAATAGTCTGCTATGTTTCCTCTCTCAGATTACGGTTCCATATTGAACCAGACCAGGGATTAAAGTGCTTAAAACTCTGTCACATTTCCTGCAGACTGGAAATGTGTAGGAAACATCACTGTGGAAAGGCTGAAATTGCATCTTACAGGACAGATACTCCCTGGGCTGTGGTAATATACAACCTTACAGCATCTGTGGTATCCAATTGCAGCAAAAATGTTAGCCCAAAGACAGGGCACAGAGCTCAGGAGGAACGGATCACCACGGTTTCCAAGCTTCTGGCTGGGAGGGCAGACAAAGACATGCAGAAAGACTCAACACTCTGACTGCTCTGGATTATCAGGCAAGAGCACCCCACGGTCTGAGGAGCTGGGAGGGTGCCAGGATAACCCAAAGCCCCACAGTAGACTTAGGCCCCTGCTGCATAAGACACCCCTGCCAGTCAACCAGATCCTTGCTCCTGGGACAGTTCATCAGGTTTGCTGAAAGCTCATCAAAGCTCAGTCATGAAATCTCCCCCCAGCCCAGTGAATTGACATTCTCTAATTGGTGCTAATGATGTCAGTTGCTTAATTCCCTGAGCTCACAAATCACCTGTCTAAATACAACCGAAGAGAAGTTTTACTGAAAGGTCTTTTAAGATGAGGCCCAAGATGTGTGATATTTATTCATGCAGTGTGCACATTTTGGTTGCCATGTTCCTTGTAGATGCCTACATTTTCCCTTCAACTTAATTTAGCTTTTTAACTACTGTTTATGTATTAGTAACTCTTTAAACTCTTGGAGTTATTTAGGGCATTTTGCTCATCTTTACCTGGGAAATCTGTGTTGCAGGGGTACTCACAGGCACACTTTCAGTCCCTCCTGTGGGAATAAAGAACTTCAGTCAATTAAAATGACTTATAATGGCTGCTATAAATAACTGGAACAGAGGGCTTGAAGTCTCTCTTGAGGAACAAATCCGTTTTAAAGGACTTGAGTCTCACTTTAGGAGGTCTGAACACCATATCGTTTGTAAAATAAACTGCAATTATAAAATAGGAATGACTCACCTAAATTCAGATGTTAAATTCACCTTATCTGCTGTCCTGTGTCTGGCCAGAGTTGATCCATGCAAGGAAGTGAGAAAGATTCTATGTTCAATTAGGACTGAATTGTTCCCTGTGAAGTTCAATTCTGTGTACCAGCCTTAGGTAACAGGGTTGGGGTTTTTTTGTCCTAAAGCATTACTGATCTGTTTCTCTATTGAAACAGTCAATTTTATCCTTTACTATATCTGTACATATTTCTATTATCTCCACAAAAGGGAAAATACCTTATCTGTATATTTTAAGTTATACTTTGTCACAATGCAGTCCAAGCAGTAACCATGTCTTTTCTAACCTCCCAAAATTATACCTTTTCATTGGTTTCATCATTCCTGGGGGTTTGTGGTATGGTGATTCCACTTGATCTTGTACAACTTAACATTGCTGAAACAGACTTAACTGATGGAGGAGATTCTATCTATTTTGGAGAAGTATTTTGGACACTACAGAGACATTATATCTAGGCATTAATCCTAGAATCATGGAATCATTTGAGTTGGATGGGACCTTTTTAAGGCCATGTAGTCCACCTGTCTTGTGCAGAAATCTTCAGTTGCCCAACAGAAATCACTGCTGGTTGTGCTGCTGTTGCACTCTGAGAAAACTGCAGTCCAATGGCCATGGTGTTATTCCCTCCATCAGGCTCCCTGCCTGGATCTCACTCCCAGAAAACACAATGCTACTCTGTTCCTCATCTACACTGCTTCCCCTTGGGAATGCCACTTCAGGAGCTGGGTTTTCTCTTGCCTCCAAGGACCTGCCTCACTCATCTCTGCTGTTAAGTCACAGATGGTGCCCAAGACGAGGGGAAGCCAAGCTCCTTCTTTCCATGCTGGCTGCAGATGCTTGGTGCTTTTCCAACCTGGGCCTTTAAGACCACAGAAATTCAGTCCTGCAGAGGCTGGAAATGCACACAGGGCAGACTCTGCACAGTCAGCCAGAGGAAAGTTGAAGCCTGGAAGTCAGAGCTATACAAGGCATAGCTCCATTCTGATTTCTTTACCCCTGAGGGGGAATGTGGGTTACCAGCAAGGACACCTATGAAGTGGCCCTGTTCTGGTCTCTAGGATTTGTCCTGATTCAGAGGAACTTGAGCAAATTCCCCAATGACTTGCAGAAGGGAGAGGCAGAGAGGCTGTGTGCTCCTCTCTGCCCATGTGCCACTTGCTGCCTATGCTCCTGGCTCTCTCAGCGGCGGGGTTGAGTAGCTGGGTCAGACACTGACCCTCAGGGGAATATCCTCTTATACTTCCTCCTAGGGAAAACAAGAAGTAGCAGGCTGACTGGGAGAAGTAACTATGACTCCAAACTGCCAGCTGTTTGGGGTCAGAATTCATCAGCCAGCCTGCACCAAGTCCCACATTTCAACTTTAAAATCACAGGTTGTTTTCATCTCCAGCTTTGGCCTTTCTCATTCTTTTTGTCCAGATTTTTCTCTGCAACCACATGAATTAGGAACTGACCTTTGGCCTGAAGCTTTCTCATGATGCCTGGAGCTGAATCTGTGTGCATCGTGACTTTCCTGAATCACAGAAACTGAGCCCATGCTGGTTCTGTTGGGCTCTTGATGTGGGGTAGTAAGGACTGACTCAAAGAAAGCAAGAGGACATGCTTTTGAATAATTAGTACAACACAAACCAAGTGCTGGGAGGAAAAGGAGATGCTGTATTTACAACATGGGTGGGTGTATTGAATGCTGAGCTCTGTGTAGGACTGCAGGTGTCAGGTAGAAGCATAGCACAGCAAGGAAGAGCCTCCTCAAATTTTCTTTGGGTGTCTTTCAATATGATACATAACACAGAGGGCCTGACCCATGTCCTGCAGAAATCTGTAGGGATCTTTCATGTGGATTTGATTGTGGATCAGTCTGTAATGTCCTTGGATATACTAAAAGTGAGGAACTTCTGAGCAAGACCGGAACTGGGGAGAGGATCACTTCTACAGTGACTTTACCACCCACCTTTGCCATGAGCACTCTCTGAATGTACCCAGTCAAAACCCAGATCGTTTCTATAAAGTCACTGCAAAGAGCTGAAGCAGAGGAGGCTCCTCACAGTCTCACTGCGGGAAACAAGCGACTTCGTGGTTATCTCCCAACTTCTGCAGTGAACATCTGTAGCCCATGAGGGCATACCAATTAATTGGAAAAAATCCCTGAGTTAATTTCCTTTTCAGCCTGCTGTAGTGTAAGGGCCTAGGTACACAGACCTAATTTCATAAAATTAGAATAATCGTAATAATAATAGAGGAATTAACTTTTCTGTTAACTATGCCATGAATACTGGCACCACCAAGCATCTTTTAAGAGGGAAAGAGGTGGTCCAGTCTCTCGCCTGAGCTGACAGCTGTGGACACGCCTAGAGCTGCTCCCCCTGGAGCAGCTTCCTGGAATAGTTCCAAGAGTTGTCTCACCATACGGATGCAGTGCCTCTAAAGTGGGAAGACAAAGCACAATGCAAGGGGTTTGGGGTGGAAAGCAAGTACCACATTCCTCTGAAAGAAGTCAGTAACCACTAAAACCCTGGATTTGAGCTTTGCAGACTTTCTAGAATGCAGCCAACCTTGCCAAGGACTGATTTCATGCAAGCAATGTGGCCTGGATACATCTTGGTGCTTGCAAGATTGGGATTGGTGCAGATATCTGGGTTGTGGCACTGATATGAACGAGAACCCCTCTCTACAAAGCACACTGGGGAGAGAAGCAGATCCTCATCACAGCACCTTCATGTAAAACACAGCTTTGGACAGTCAGAAGTCTCTCTACATCCTAAGGCAGAAATGCAGCACAAGGCAAGAAAAGGACTTCCCACATTGGACATTACATATGCCACAGGAGTATTTTCCAGAGAGGAGAGGAAAGTGGTTCTAAAATAAGAGATAAAAATGTCAACCCCAAGATATTTCTAAGAAACTGAAAGCACTGAACATTTGCTCACAGCTGCCATGGCTGAGAAATGCTCTCAGGGCCCTGGCTGGTGGCCAGTAGACAGGTCCTATGAGAGCACGTTTCTCTCCTGCTGCCTTTCATACTAGCAAGAAGTGAAATGAGAAGATGCTTTACCTTCGTGTTTGTTTGTGTCCATGGCTGCTATGGGGTGTGCGTCCTCGCAGGGACTCCTGTCCTCACTCTGGAGGGTTCTGGCTGGTCACTGGGAACATCTCATGGCTTAGAGCTGCCCACATGTGAGCCTTGGGCTGGGTCAGCTGATCTGAACCCTGAGTGCAGAAAGATGCAGAAAGGGTTTATTGAGCAGAGCTGCTCAAAGTTCAGACAACAGAGAAAGAAGGAGAGATTTGAGAGAGAACGAAGCATCCTAAAGAACTGTTTGGGTTCACAGTGCCTCCACAGAGCAGATGCTGGTACAAATGCTTCCCTCCCAGCCCAAGGCCATTTGTGCTTCCATGGACAGGTGACTAAAAGGTTCTGTGTAATCCCACAGAGACTGTTTTCTCAGCAAGATACTTCCTGTATAAACGGAATCAAAGTATGCTGCAGTTTGAACAGCACACAAACATCTTGCACTGGTGTTCTGCATCAAAGAGCCAGCTTTTTGCTATGCAACCAATCACCCAAAATGTGCTTCAGACCTGTGTTTGGGCCACAGAAATACTGTCTTCAGAATGCTGCTGCACAATTATGCCAGCCTTTTAGGAGGCACTTGTATTGCTGTACCTGCTTTCTCTGTCCATTGCCTCCCTGAGTGGGAGACACAGGAGTGCTGCCAGTCACCTCGATGTGCAGAGGTGTGGCCTCTGTGGGAACCAGGGACAACAGGGCAAGATGCTGTGCCCAAGCCAATCCCGTGGTAAAGCACCACATCACTCACCTGGTGTTGGGATTAGGACCCTGATGCCTGATTAATGACATGAGCAGAGGCACAGGAAAATGGATTGAAGCAGCTCATACTTCTCTTATCAACATGGGCCCTGCCCCACACCCACACTTTCCCTTCCCAGGGTTTGATTTAAGTCTGCTTTTGTCCAGCCTTACCAGGAAACCAGATGTGATTTAGGAGTCTAAAATAACCTCCTACCTCCGTTCCTGTTGGACACAACCATGCAGAAGGCTGATATGAGTCATCCTTGGCTTTGCTAATGGGGCTGGAGTGGCCAACGTAATTACGGCACAGAGCTCTGCTGACACAGCTCTGCCAAGGTGCTTCAGAGAAGTCTGGGGTGATGTGTTCAGAGAAGCAGGCACAGAGAAAGGCATACAGCATTAAACAGATGGGAGAACTGCAAAATATGCAAGAGTCCTGTGTGGCTACTGGAAATCAGAGCAGAAGCAGGTGCTCCTGGTGCAGTCAGCAGTGTAGCTTTGGGCCCCACACATTAAACCTGAGAGCTTTTGACTGTGGAATTCCCAGGAGAGGAAGGTGGTGATCAGTGCCACAGAATACCCAGCTGGCCTCTTGCTGGAGGCCAGGGTGTGGACTGAAAGGCTTCCAGCACAGCACTGGAGGGACCTGGGGTTAAGCATCATCTTGAGATTGAGGGTTAATGAAAAGATAAAGTTATTTGTAAGAGAGCTGTTTATAAGATCACTTGCTAAGAAGATCCACTGACTTCTCAGGACAGAGGATCCCTTGGTAAGGCGTGTGGAAAACCTGAGCAAAGATGGAAGGACCTTTGAAGTGGGCTTTGTGCAAATAGGCTGGGAAAGCTTCCACAGTGAGATAAATCTTAGAGTTTGTTACATCTGCTTTTGATCAGTTGATTGTATAACAGGTTTTTTTGTTGTTGTTGTTCTGAAGACTCTTAGAGTCATTACAGAGTTTAGATGGGCAGGGACCTCTGGAATTATGTGACTCAAAGCAAGGCTAACCCCAAAGCTAGATCAGGTTGCTCAGGGCCACACCTAGTCAAGGTCTAAGTATGTCCCAGGTTAGAGGATTCTCAACCATTCTGCACCTGCATAATGGGGCTACACTACTCCTGTGAGGAAGAATTTTTTCCTCATGGCCAATCAAGGTTTCTTATGCTGGAGTTTGTGCCCATGGCCTTTTCTCCTTTCATTGTGTCTGTGAGAAAAGCCTGGCTATCTGGACTACAACCCCTACTAAGTAGTTGCAGGTGGCTATAGAAGACTCTCAGCCTTCCTTTCCCCAAGCTGGATAAACCCAACTCACTCAGCCTCTCACTCTATGCTCTGTGCTCCAGCCCTCCTCAGAAAGAAAAAAAAAAAGAAAAAAAAGTGTTATTTCATTTTCTTTTATTAGATATTCCAGAGAATGACAAAAATGTGGGTTGCTTTTAAAGCAGCCAAATCTCTCTACAGGTTTTGAGGACAAGGTATTTAAGTGTGTGTCTCTGAGCAAAATAGACTTATAAATTCAATTTCAGTAGCAAAGTTGTTGAAACTTTGCTCCCAATTTAAATTAGTCAGCACTATAGAAAATTCCCTAGACTTTTGTTACTGGGCTGTTGAACTAGGACTGGTGTGCTTAACAGAGAACTGGTTTTAGAATTCAGAATTGCTTTTGCAATGCTGAGGGAAGAGGAACAAGTAGGAAAGACAAAACAGATATGAACGAAACATGAACCTCTGTTTTCAGTGAAAACAAAGGAAACAGCATTTTGCTGGAAATTAATTAATTTATTTTTAGCATATTTTTTCCTATTCTATTAAGGACATGTTTAAGCACAGTCTGTGTCCTCTGCAGAGCTCAGGAGTGAGTCTTTGAAACTGGGACACCGGGGATGCCGCCATCCCCTCCTGCTCCAGGCAAACCAGGAGTTTTGCTATCTGACTGCACTGTAAAGTAGGTTGACCTTGGTTAAGTGGGTCCAGAAAATCTTACCTGTTTTACCAGAGTAACTGTCTTTGTGTGTCCTCTATCTGCAACCTGCAATTTCCTGAGTTACCCCTTGGTTCTTTGTTACATTAAATAATTGCATTAACTTTGGCTACTTTGCAGCATTTAGGGCTCACTGCTGTACTCAGTGAAAATGTAACATTGCTTCTCCCTGGTTCTTCTGAATTGCTGAATATAAGAAGCAAAACTAATCAGTCCTTCCTCATCACTGGAACAGAACGCGAACCTTGCCTTGGTCTGGAGTGAAGGTTTGTCCTCCGTTCCCCCCAGCTGTGGGTGGGGAAGCTGCTAACACTGTCCTCACCAGGGACCAGGATTTCAGGGAGCCTGAGCTGGCTGAACAGGGTCTGGCTTGTGCCTAAAGGGTGCAAAAATGGGTTGGAAAATAGGATCAGTATTTGACCCTAAGACCCTGGATGGAGGCTGCTCGGTCAAATCATGCCTCTGCTGGCAGTGGACAAGTCCTAAACTCACAGTAGAGTCCAGGTGAGCAGGAGCCCTTGTATGGCTCCAGTTCAACTTCCTGCTCAAATCAAGAGTAATGTCAAACTTCCTCAGGACTCTGTCCAGCTCAAGTCTGGATATTTCCCACACTGGAGTCTTCATAGCCACTCTGGGCCCTCCAGTACCCTGAAGAAGAATATTTTTCCTTACACCCAGTCAGGGTTTCCCTTAGCTGCAGCTTGTACCCACTGCCTTTTACTGTGCACCTCTGGGAAGATCTGGACTCCATCTTCTTTACAGCACCCTTGAGGGCAGTTAAAAGCTGGAGAAGATTCTCCCCTTCATGTTTCTGTGTCAGTCCTGAGCAAGTCCCTTCCTGTATACACATACATGAATCCACGTGCACATCAGCAGCACATGCAAGCCCTCCATGAAGCTCCTTTCCTAAACCACTACCAGGCCTCCACCTGGAGCAAATCCAAGGTTTGGCTGACACGCCAGCCCACCACGGGGTAGTTCCCTTATCAACAAGGAGATGTTATTGCTCCCCTTCAAGCTCCCCACTGGCCAGGCTCAGTACCCAGCCATGTGCAGCCATTCCCAGGCTGTGCTGGCCTGCCATTCAAACCCAGGCCGCTGTTTGAGGGACAAGAAATGGCAAAGATGTGCTTGTTTCTTCAGAGCTGAGCACTAAAGTCATTTACACTCCTGCAGCTCTCATCTAGTCAGAATAATATCTCCAGAGCAAAGCCCAGAGAATAATTAGAAGGTGTCAAAGCCAGAAAATTCCTCCATCATGGCAAAAGGATGTATTTTTCCCTTCTGTTTGTATCTCCCCTCCAGCAGCCAAATCTGCTGGAATCAAAGAACCTCTGCTGTTTAGTGATTGCCATGCTGCTGGCCACTGATGACCAGCAAAGAATCCTGCACTGGTGCCTTGCATGAGCAGCTGGCACTGCAGCCCCTCCCTCCCAGCACAGCAGCCAACCTGTTAACAGAACCTGGGCCAGTAGCCACGTCCCACGAGATCCTCGAGGGAGAAGGGAGGGATGGATGGATGCATGGATGGATAGATGAGGTCCCAGTGAGTTGTGCCCTTGAAGCAGCACAGGAGTGGGGTTCCTGCACAAAGCCATGCACAGTGCAGAGAGAGGAGGCAGGTCCTGCAGCCTGAACTGCATCCGTGTGACCATGCTCTCCCTCCCAGCGCTCCCCCCACATGGAATGGCACAACTGAGGGAGAGAATCAGCTGTGCAGAGGATCACAGATCAAAAAGACTGAGGGACTACACCAAGCTTCAGCCAGGGTTCAGTAAAGCATTCACAGCCGAGCCTTGGAGCACAACAGTTACTATTTGTCTGGCTTCCTGTCCCATTCTGCTTCTGAAATCATGACATGGGTAACAGTGCAGGGGAATCCACATGCACTTTCGCTGCTTCAGTTGTTAAGCATCCCACAGTTTTCCTAAATAAATGCTTAGGATCTTCCTGGTGACTGTCTCAGTGCTGCTGGCTGAGATTGCTGACTGTTTTAAATATCCCACTTGGAGAATAACCCCCAGTCCTCTACAGAGAACAAAAAATCAGTTATTTATTCTCATCACTCTTGCACTTTGTCTAATGCAGTTGTCATCCAAAAAAGTCAATTCAGCATGATACTCCAATTTAGCTTGTAAAAGATGAGAGAGGGACAAAAAGACCTTTTAAAACTATTTTAGAGACCTCACTATAAATGCAGCCTAACAAGATCGTCCAGCACACTAAGAAGCTAGATCTCTATTCAGAATCTTAGAAGAAATCAGCTGAAAATAACTGTGGGCACTGAAGATACAAAACACTTTAAATATCATTTTATGAGCTGCACACACAATATAATTAGTTATGGCTCTAGCTTTTTCCAGTAACATGAAAAATGGCATAATTAACCCCACTCTTCATCCCAAGCTGAGTACATTTTAAACTTACCCCAGGTTAGCTGAAGATCCTTCAGCACCGGCAGTTGCTAGAGTTGGGAATTAGCACTGTACAAGAAAGGAGAGAGAGAGAGGACAGCAATGGTGGATTGACGTTTCCCAGGATGGGACTGTCGTACGCTAATCACTGATTTGAAACGCAAGCATAACAAAAGCCTTCTAATTATATAATCTTCGGGTCACATCCTCGCGTGCCCATGCAAAAACCAGGACTGTACACTTGGAAGAAGGCGATGCAGACTTTCTGACTTTTTAATTAGCATTGCAAAGGGCTGGGGAGGGAGGACGAGGAGCCCTGGGAAGTGACAGCAGTGGGGGCCATGCGCTGGTGTGGCCGTGCTGCTTTGCCAGGCTCAGAGGATCTAAAGCACCTCCTGTGGCACCCAAAAAAGACAACCTCCATCTGGGGACAAGGAAGCGGGACCAGCTCCTCCCTACCTGCTGACACCCTGGCTTTCCTAGGGATGCCAGGGCCAAGAAGGCGCAGAGGCCAAGGGCAAGTTTGCCAAAGTAGCCATGGCAGGGGAACAGCAACAACCAGCACTTGAATATTTTCTGTTTCTTGCTAGATGATGAAAAATTTTCTTTTGAGTAAAAATAAATAAGGGCTTGGAGGGTGGGGAGCAGCAGCCCTCCACACCCATTTCATTTCTTCCCTAAGGAGGATCAGCCCTTCACTGGAGGGATCTTTGCTCCAAAGGGCCTCAAGAAAGCATGTGGAGAACGCAAGTAACCCAAGGGCAGGGCTGTCAGGGCAGTGTTTGGGCCAGTTCACCAGAGTTACTCTGAAGCATAAGAACAGGGAGACATAAAGGAGGAGGCACAGCAACAAAAGGCAGACTAATATCTCCCTGAAAGACAAAGATCTGCTTCAAAGATACCCTCCAGGCAGAAAATGTGAAATGTGAAACTGCACAGCCTAAATCAGTATCATTGCTGTGCAGCATAGATAAATGTGGAACCCTAGCAAAGGAGCTGAAAGGACAGGCTCCTAAATTAACAGAAGCTCTCTGGAAGATGCTGCTACCTCTGAAGTCAAGGACTAGGGACAGAGGACACGGTCTTTTTATTTTCTCTTTCTCTTTTCTTTTCTTTTCTCTCCTTTTTTTTTTTTCTTTTCTTTTTTTTTTTAGAGCTGGCTATTTCAGAAGCAAAACACAAGCAAATTGAACAACATCGATTGTTCTCCTCAAGCACAAATTCGAGTCCTTTTGCAGTCGCCCTCTAGAAAATGAGAATACTGTATATATGTATGACAATAAAAATATTTTCACTTCAAGACAAGAAAGCATCTGAGAGGCAAAACCCCACAAGACCATGCAATGCATTTCTCCTGCTGTAGAGAGCCACTTCTCCCAGAGCTGACTCTCCATCTCTTGTGGACAGGCTGTTCCCAGAGGTGGGTCCATGGAGCACGTAAGCCCTGCTGGAGCAGGCACCTTTGGGTGGCATGGAGTGTGAGTCAGCAGCATTCCTATGAACCACCATCTGCAGAAGGACCCTGAGGAAACACCCTCATGGCAGGTGTTGTCTCTGGGCTGGGGGCTGTAGTGGTTCTTATACAGCCAAACAAGTGTGTAATTTTTTTTTCTTTTATGGTAGTTTTTTGCTTTAAACTCCAACCTGATACAGGTTGCCTGGAGGGGTTGTGGAGTCTCCATCCATAGAGTCAAGACCTCTCAGGATGTGCTGCAGGGCAGCTGTCACGGGTGACCCTGTGTGTGCAGGGGTCTGCAGAGAGGCCCTCCCCACCCCAGTGACACAGCTTTGGGGTCTCTTGTCACCCTCACTCTGAAATTGGTGCAGCTTTCTTCCCTTTTATTCCCTTTTAATTTGTAGTGAAGGACGGAGAAGACCTCCAAGATCACTGAGTACAACCATTAACCCAACACTGCCAGGCCCACCTACAAGCCATGCCCGTCCCCAAGTGCCACGTCGCAGGGTTAACACTTCCAAGGATGGTGATTCTCTGGGCTGCCTGTCCCAATGCCTGGCCACCTTTTCCATGAACGCATTTCCTAATATCCAATCTAAACCTTCCCTGGCACAACTTGAGGCCATTTCCTCTCATCCTATCACTTGTAACCTGGGAGAAGAGGCCGACCCCCCCCGGCTACTCCTGTCGGGGAATTCTAAAGAGTGATAAAGTCCCCCTCTGAGCCTCCTTTTCTCCAGGCCGAGCCCCTCCAGCTCCCTCAGGAACTTGTGGGTTGGTGCAGCTAGCATCTACCAAGATTTTCAACCATCGTTCTCGTCTTTACTCGGGAATACGAGGGATACATCCAAAACCAGCATGCCTGCTGAGAAACAGACAGCCGGTGTCATTGTTACAGCCACACACACACACAGAGATACTCAAACGCACAACAGTTTGAGGCCACGCGTCCTTCTCAGCGCCAGGAGCTCCCTAAGGGCAGCGGGGCGGGGCGGGAGCACCGGGGCGGATCGGGGCGGGCGGAGGAGCCGTGGCCCGGAAGGGAAACGCCACGGATCCGGGTCGGGAAGTCCGGGAGGTGCCGGGCAGAGAGGTCGGAACGCTGGGGAAAAGGGGTGGTGGAGCTCCCGGGGGTGTTACGGTTCCGCGGAGAGCAGGGGTGGAGAGGAAGGGAGTGCGCGAGGGCTCTGCGAGAGCGGCTGAGGGGAGGTGGGCAGGGGATGGGGAACGCGGGGCTGGGGGAGGAGTGAGGGTCGCCAGACATCCGTGGAAAGGTGTGCGGGAAGGGTGCCATGGGGAAGTGCGGGACGAGCCGGCGGAGCTGCTCCGGGGCTCTGTGCTCTGAGCTGAGAGGAAGGAGACAGAACCCTGTGTGACAGCGGCCTCGGCGCACCTGCCGTGATCTCCCTCCTCCCTCCCTCACTTCTGCCAAACTGCCCTAACGGGGTCAGCTTGGCTGTGAGCTCCTGTCCAGACCCGGTGGAGCTCCAGTGGGGAGAGAGGCCGCAAAAAGAGGAATTTGCTTCTTTCCAAGCCCTCGTTTGGGCCATTACTTGTACGCCACCACATCACTTCTTGTCCTGGCTGTGGAGGTGCCAGTGCAAAGATCCAGGGACCAAGCTCCTGCCGGACTGCCCACAGCCTCTCACCTGTCCCTTGCAGTAGCTTCCCAGTAGCAGGAGGTGCAGGAGGAGGATGTGTTAATGTTGGGCCGTTCTGTTCCCTGACAGCTGCTCAGTCCGAATGGGCTGCTGTCAGCGCTGGGAAAGACACTGCTGTGAGAAGAGAAGGAGGCCGCCTGTTTCCCAAGACAAGTCCAGTCACTCCCCTCACCACGCTCAGCAGCCTGGGCAGCTCCCTGCAGAAGGGAGCCCAACCTGAGATAATGTGAAAAAAAATTTGTATCTTCGGCTTTAGCTCCCCTTCCACTTTTTAGTCTCAACGCTGCAAGCTGCTGAGTTAAAAAGTGATGGGGCAGAGGTTGCTTGCTTCTGTGAAATTTCCCTTGAAGGTTTGTCCTGTGGGCTTCTGTGTCCAAGAAGGTTCCATCAGAGTGGCAGAACTGGGGTTCCCAGGTTAGGCAGCACTGCTGGTAGGCTCATGCTTTTGCCAGAGAATTTTGTCAAACTTGTAGCTTTTGGCTGAGGAATATTACTTTTATTTTCTAAAGCCACAGAACTTACTAAACAGTGTTCCAGACTAATATTTTTTGCTTCAGGTGCAACAATGCAGATAATCAACAATGGTTTGAGAGGGTGTCTTGTCACGCAGAAAAACAAATAATGTGTGCTCAGACATATGCAATGTGCTTAATCACCTTCACAACTAAGGGCTATTTTTTTTCCTCTTCTTCAGCAAGGAAACATGAGTTGGGCAGGGAGGAAAAAAGGAAAGCCCAACAGAGGAGGAGGACGAGGGAGAGGAGGCAGTGGAAAACGAGGAGCCAACAGTGGCCATTCAAACAAGCCTCAACTTGGTGGAAGTAGGAAGTGTTCAACCAAAATTTGGGATGATGGAGATGATTTTTGTCTCTTTGAGGAACCAAGGCTAGAATCCAGGTATTTCTATTAATTTGGGGGGGATTGGCTTAGAGATGTCTGGGATACTTGGGGATTTTTTGGGATACTTTGGGCCATTTGGGATACTTTTTTGGATGTTGGCATACATAGACATTTGGGGCTGTTTTTTGGACATGTTTGAATATAGAGAAGAGTGAAAGGGTGATGAAAGTGTTTCAGTACGAAGCAGTTTTTACATGTCTTTTTTGATTAATGTTTTATAAATTTGATACCTAGGAAAGTGTTGTATTTTTTAAAGATTAAAACCTCTGATTTTCTTTGGTCATAAAGAAATTTCAGGACACTTTTGGTCAGAACACACTAATAAACACAGGATATTAATATTTGTGTATTACAAAACAGAAGCTGGGCCATGAAAAATCAGCAGTTTAGAATTAGTTTAATATCCTGTGTGTGTTCTGACCCAGCTGCCTTAGAAATATGTGGTTGTATTGTAGTCAGAGAACAGCTTTACCTAGCAAAGTGTTCAATAGATAATTTTGGATTTGACATAGGATACAGTACATATATGCATGTGTGTGCAGATAAAGACACACAAATCCTGGTCACATAGGAGTGAATCCAGCTGAGTAATCCTTAGGTGATGGATTTTTCTTATTTTGATTTTCCTGTTTTGAATTACAAGTTTGGGCCCTAACATCCCAATTCAGACAAGATCATTTGAGCCAGGCAAATAACTCATGGTTATGTCCTGTTTTAATTTTCAGATCAAGTGCCTCTGCCAGAAGAGGAGGGCAAATAAAGCAGAGACCTGAAGCAAGAATGCCTTTGCAGACCATACACATGACATCAGAGAACCAGAGAAGAGTGAAAGAACTTCTTCAAGAGCTGCAAGGGCAGGAGCTGGCTCCTGAATCAGAGTTAGTTTAAATGGAGACACTACTTCCAGCTTTTCTACTTGAGCATGCTTTAGCAGGCATACTGTTAGAAATGGAAATAGTATTTTTTCGCTTAACTTTTAATTATATGTCAAATCCTATGGTTTTATCTCTGCTTTTTTCTTCTACAATACCAGCTCTGGGAAAGGGGTAGCCAAATCTTCCATTTAAAGTAAGGATTTAAAATTGCAGAGGCAGAGTTTTATGTCTGCTCAACAGTTTAATTTTGTTTCATTTTGACCTGATAACTCATTTTATCAGTGTAGCTGGACAAGATGATGACGAGCCCGATTACCTCGATGATGAACAGTGCTGGTCAACAGAACAGGAAGCTTCTGATGTAATGCCAAGGTTGTCTGCTGAGCCAGCTGAGCACAGAATTGTAGACAGCGAAGTGTCTTCATTTGCTGTGCACAAACTCTCCAGGTGATGCTTTTTAGTGAATAATTTGTATCACAAACAGGTAGATCACTGGTCTCAATACTCTGTAAGCCCTCCTTGTAAGTGTTCTTCATCCGTTTTGCTCAGACATGGATATTTATTCAATACTTTTGCTTTGTTTTGGAGCATTTTATATGTGACAGCTTTTTCTGAAGAGTTTAATTTCTGTAGTTGAGTGGGGAAATCTAACCCTGAATCTATAAAGTGCTACATTCTGAGGTGTGAGGCAGTGCCATGCATGCTCCCTTACTGTGAGCCTAATCATGCAGATCTGTGGTTATTTTGCTCCATACGAGCCTCTCACTCACTTGTTGCCCTGTTTTCTCTGGTTTGTTGCAGGTATGGTTTTGACTGTGAGCGCTGTAGGGCGGTGCTGAGATCCTGCAATGGTAATATTGGGGCATCATTGGAGTATTTGCTATTGCAGTGCTTCTCTGAAAGGTATGGAGAGAAGATGCAGGTTTCTGCAGCAGCTGCTGAAGCCAGTCAAGAAGAGTGTTTAGAGCAGAGACAAGAAGAAGCTTTTGCCCTCCGGTCAATTTATGGAGAAAAATTTGTAGAAAGGATTAAAAATCGTGTTTGGACTTTTACTTTGGAATTGGACTACCTAGCACACAGGCTCAGCAAATCTAAACAGAAGAGTACAAGAGACACAGCAAAACAGACTTCAAAGGAAATATGTAAATTTTACCTCCAGGGAGGCTGTAGGTTTGGTTCAAAATGCAGATTTAGACATGAATTCCCTCCAAACCATCCACTAAACACATCCAAGAACTCTGTAGACGATGCACATCTCAGACATAGTGATGGTCCCATATATGAACTTGAAGTAAGATTTCCTGACGAGAACAAGTATCCTCTTCAGGCACCTCTTGTGGCATTTTACTCCACTGACGAGAATCTGCCTCTTGCTTGTCGTCTGCACATTGCTGAATTCCTCTTTGGAAAGGCCTTGGCAGCTGCAGAGTCTCACGAGCCGGTGGTGTACACCTTGGTGACTTGCTTAGCAGATGAACACGAGATCAGTGACTTACTGAGCAACACTCAGCACAAGTTCAGTGTTCCTCCCGTGTCCCTCATGGCAGCACCTCCTGTAAAGCCACAGACAGAGAGTGCACCTGCTTCAAATCAACAAGCTGAAGGTACACCAAATCTCCTTTATGTTTTCTGGGCTAAGAACAGTCACAAAGATTTAAAAGAAAAAAAGAGAGACAAGGGAGAGCCCCTAGTTCAACCATCTGTTCCAAATCTATTTCTAGAGATTTAAGTCATGTGGTGAGCCAGTCTGTGATCTGTCTGTGCCTCAGGAAGCTCCTTCTGTAATCAAGCTGCAGCAGAGAGGTTTTGTGCTGGCCAGAACTGAGTTCAAGGAGCACAGAGCTTGGTTTAGCAAGTGAGTGGTGCCCATTGCCACACAATCCGGCATTGAGAGATGTGAGCTCACCAGAATGGACCAGAGAAGTGTGCTTGGAAGGGAACAGGGAAGGTTGTTTGCAAGCTTTGCTGCATCTGTGACTCATCAATTCAGAAACCTCTTTTTTCAGGTTACTTAAAATTACCAACAGCTCCTCAAAATTAACTTACAAAGGTGGATTTAGGGCTGAGCAAATGTGGCAAGTGGTTGTAAAATGTTGTTCAAGGTATCATCCCTTTCTGTTTATGCTGGTGCAAACAGGTTGATTTCACAGAGGGAGAGTTGAGGCTGTCACTTGTGGCAGGGTGACTTTTGAGCTCTCAATTCCAAAACTACTTTTCTCTAGAGCAAGCGTTTTTCAAGACAGTTTTCAAGAACATCTGCATTGAGTTTTAGAACACTTAAATAGTGATAAACAGTGTTTTTGCTACAGTAAGACAAAGTATTCCGTTTTTTAACACCTCTGCAGAAAGACAGCTTTGTTCCAGAAACTGAGATCCCAAATAATTTTCTTCAGTTATATGCTATAAAATACCTTTTTTTTTTTGGTAAAAGTAGCCTTAAAACTTTCAAGGGCTGGCTGACAGTCTGAGCAAATCCTGCTCCAGTTGATAGGTAAAGGGACCAAAGTACCTAGTCCAGTTTCAGCTTTGGTTTAAAAGCACTTGGCAGTGACTTAACACTTAATTATATAAAACTACACTTACATATAAGCTGGTGCTACCATCAAAGCATTTTGTACTGCGTAGAAGTGGTTGTGTATTGGAGAGGTGAACTGAGGCATGTGGAAAACATTCATGAAGGCAAACCATTTAACCATCCTGGCTCCCTGTGTGGCCACCCAGACCCTGGTGCAGGGGTAGGGACAAGTGGGATGGGGCTAGAGAAGCTGTGGGTGATTTGCTGAGGTGAGGGGAGCTTTGCCGGTGGTGTTGAACTAAATGCATGTCAGAAACCGTCCTGAAGACCCTCAGGCCCAGTCTAACAAGGTTCTTTGTTGGGAATGCTGCTGGAACACGTCTCTTTCCTGCATTGCCCATTCCTTAGTAATAACAATACTTGACTGTACATTCTGTCTCAAGCCTCATCAGTGCCAGAGCCCCCAGAAGAAGAGGTGGTGGCAGAAGTGGAGGAGGAGGAGGAAGAGCCTGAACAAGTTGTTGTGGAGAGTGAGAGTTATGTGAACTTGAAGAAGAAGCTTTCCAAAAAGTATGATGTGCAGGCAAAGTCTCTGTACAACGAAAATGTTAAAATCTGCGCGCAGTTTCGGCAGAAAAAGGTACAATGTGCAGAACATAATTTTCTTGCTTACTTGAGAGAAATAAATATTTAAGAGATAAGCTGTTGTTTCAGGTGGTTCTATTCCATCCCAGACAGTGTACTGTCTGTTTTTGTCCATCAGTCTTCCAGACGCTTCCAGTCCATGCTGTATGAAAGACAGAAGCTCCCTGCATGGCAAGAGAGAGAAAACATTCTGGGTTTGCTTGAGAGTCACCAAGTTCTTGTTGTGAGTGGCATGACAGGGTAAGAGTGTGATGGCACATACAGACTTTATGTATCAAAGTATACACAGAATAACATGAAATGTGATCCATGTTCTGGAAAGGTTGGGGTGGTGGCTTATCTGTGACCAGTGACAGCAGTCTTAGGTGAACTTCATGTGAAGGATCACACTAATGAAACAAAGCAAATTTCCAGTGGGATGCAGTCAGTTTATGTGGGTGGAAAGCGTTGGATTTGTGGGGGTGTTAATTACTTCTTGATTTTGTTGTGCAGGTGTGGGAAAACCACTCAGATTCCTCAGTTTATCTTGGATGCTTCATTGCAAGGCTCTCCAAGCAGAGTTGCAAACATCATCTGCACTCAGCCTCGCAGGATCTCTGCTATTTCTGTGGCTGAACGTGTAGCCAAGGAAAGAACAGAAAGGATTGGACTCACTGTTGGATATCAGATCCGCCTGGAAAGTGTAAAGGTACATATGCTTTGCTTGCTGGTTTTCATTTACTCTTATTAAAATGTGCTTAGTCTTTCTCTAGTGTACAGAATCTCTGTCCTATACCTGCCAGGCAGTGAGATAAGCAAGTTTGTATAATCTGTATTTTATAAAATATTGTGAAATGTTCTATTTCATCTCGAGTTGCACAGTTCACTTTGCAGAATGAGAGTGCAGTGCTGTATCTTGTGGGTTTGCTTTCTGTTGAGCGAGGTGAAGGCGTTGGAGAGTGTGAGTAATCCTGCTGTCCTTTGGAAGGCTACTGGCTGCTTTTCTGCCTGTTGTGCTATTCCCATGTGTCTCCCAAGTGGAGACTGAAGGGTACAGCTACAGCCAGACAGAAACTGCTGTGTTGGAAGTGAAGTTTTGTCTGTGTTGCAGCTGATGCTTTTCCAAGAAGTATGCTAAAAAAGAGACTCGCCAAATCTTGCTAGGAAGAGAGATCTGAGTTATTTATCAGAAAACAATATCCACAGGCAAAGCAGTTCATATATTTTGATAGGTAGCAATGCCCCTTGGTAAGAAGCAGGTGTTGTCAGTGTCAGTCGAGAAATTAAAATATATCTCCATCAGGTCTTGTTTGTTCCTCTCAGTTAAACCTGGCACTGAGCTCAAACCAAATGCTTTACAGCAGCACATATTCTCTTTGCACTGTGTTAATTTGCCCAGAGTCAACTGAATGCTTTGTCTTACTCTTTAAGTCCTCAGCTACCAGGCTTTTGTACTGCACTACTGGTGTGCTGTTGAGAAGGCTGGAAGGAGATCTGACTTTGCAGGGAGTCACTCATGTTATTGTTGATGAAGTTCACGAAAGAACAGAAGAAAGGTAAATAAATCTCTTATCCTGTAAGCAAAATGAGGAAATGTAGTCAGAAGGATAAAGGTGGCTGAGGTGCAAGTAGCTGGTCCTGTTGCAGTAATACGGGATGGTGGAAGGAGTCTGGGTTTAGGTTCTTGTCTTTGGGCAGTAGGATATTGTGCCGCAGCAGCTTGTGAGAAAGCACATCTCTCATAAATCTCTGTGCCTCTGAAGTGCCCTCACATTGCAGCTGTGTTGCACAGAGGTTTTGGATGGGGCTGGAGGGTTAAGTAACTTTTTAACCAGAGCTGTCTGTTTCTTAAAGTTTTCTTGTTTCAACTTTTATCAAATACCCTAATTCTTCACATGCCTTTTGGGGAGCAGCTTCTCCTGATGCAGGCTTCAGCAGAGCAAGGGACAAATGCTCAAATTTCCTTCCAGTGTGTAGGTTTTACTAGACAGTCTCATCTATCCTGCTCTAGCCTCCTGCAGTTTTACCCCACTTACCTGCTGATCACAGGCAAAAGATGATGTCTGTCAGTATCTCTGTAAATTAAGTGGCGAGCATACTTTTCTTTGTTTTCCTTGTCAAACACTGCAGTGCAGTGGGTTTGTAGGAGGCTTTGTCTCTTACCCATTATTCTGCAGCTCAAGCGGTATATTAGCCACTTAAAAGGGCTTGTGTCTCTCAAGGTTTCCTCTTCCTTCTTACTTAAAATCACTTCAAGCCAGTTTTCTAGTCATGGCACAAAAGCTATAAATATATAGGGAAAAATACAGTGAGCAGGGAAGAGTGGGTAAGTTTGAGTAACTCTTCCAGTGAAGATGAGGAGCAAAAAGAACTCATCTGTTACTTGGAGTTAATTTCTTATCTGATGTTCTTGTGTTGTCATTAAAGTCAGTACTTTATAAAGCTTTTTGTTGTTTAAATGGTTTTGCTAAGTAATCCTGACACTCCAGTAAGGGACAACCAGAAAAGAGTCAGATTTGCAGATTGCCTTTCACCAGGCCATTCATACAAGCTCATGCTTCTGTGATGGTGTTGCTGAAACACCAGGAAGGTGGACAGAAGGGGGAGAAAAATAGTCTGAAAATTAACACTGAAGACATTCAAATGTTCTTTTGCCTGTTTTCTTCAGTGACTTTCTGCTGCTGGTTTTGAAGGATATAATGGTTCAGAGGCCAGACCTGCGCATTATACTGATGAGTGCCACCCTGAATGCTGAGCTTTTTTCTCAGTACTTCCACTCCTGTCCAATCATTAACATACCAGGTGAAAACCATTCCTTTTTTATTATCATTCGTTGTTTTAGAGATTTGTTTTCTCTATTTCTTCTTACAAAGTGTTTCTCAATTCAAGATGAGGATGGATACAAGAAATATGATGCTGAAGACTTACAGGGAGAGACTGATGAGATTTAGGAGAGAAAGGACTTGGAAATGTTGACATTTTTGTGCTGTCTGTATACCAGCAGAATTTCCCTCCTCAGAAGACAATCATTATATGATGTGTGCATGACATGGTTCCATGGGTTAGTTTCAGCACAGCTGAAGACTCTCCTGTATCCTTGTGAGAAGAGGATCAGTGAGAGGATCCAGCTGGATGTGTACACGTTTAGCCAAATGTGCCTTTTAAACTGCTGAGTTGAAGCAGGAGAGGAATATGGATGTGTTCCCATAAGTGAAACAGCCCTTCTCTGCCTTTGTGAGTGCATTGTGCATGTTACCATGGAATCCTAGATTGGTTTGGGATGGAAGGGATCTTAGAGGTCATTGAGTTTCACCCCCTGCCATGGGCAGGGATGCCCTTTCAACTAGAGCAGGTTCAAAGCCCCATCCAACCTGGCCTTAAACAGTCCATGCTTGGAGGACACCCCGTGTTTGTCCTTCTCAGAAATTGTGTTGAAGAGTGCAGTGTAGATGAGAGCTGTGAAGCCAGTGTATGTCTTAATAACCTGTATAAAATTACAATAATCTTTGATCTTTTTCCTCTTTTCTCCATGCTGTTGTGGCATGTGTAGATAGATTTATTCTCATGTTTCCCTTCAGGTCGAACGTTTCCTGTGGACCAGTTTTTTCTGGAAGATGTGATTGCAATGACAAGGTGTGAGCATTCACATATTCTCAGATATATTTGGGTGGTGAGGTTGAGGTTGCTCTTTTGACCTTGAGACTGCAGTAGTTCTGTGTATTTATTTTAAAAGTAAATCCCCTCAGATCTCCCTCATCACCTGCACTCTTGGAGCTCTACTAAAGCACCTTGACCTTCATATTATCTATGGTTTGTACAAAGTTCCTCTCAGACTTACAAAAAATATTTTGGATACCCTATCTCTGTAGTTAATTATTAGAAGGAGACTGTTAGGCTTCTTTCCACACCACCAAATGTTCTTCTGCTGTCCAGGTATGTTTTAGAGGACAGCAGTCCCTACAGGAGGAAGGTAAAGCAAGAACAGAATGGGAGACACAAGAGAACTGCATTTGAAGAAGTAGAGGAAGACCTGAGGCGGGCTGGCCTTCTGGAAACCACTGACACCGTGGTCAGAGATTCAGACCCCGACCAGAAATTAACTCTGAAGCAGCTCCTTACACGATATAAAGGTGATCTCCTTCTTAAATTTAATCAATTGGCACACAGACAATGTGGGATATTAGCACTGTAAGCTGAATGCTTATCTGTAATTCAGAGTTTTGTACTTGTGAAGTTCCAGATGAGAAACTTCCTACCAGTTAAAAAAAAAAGAGAACCCATTGTTCTCTTAAACTACAGCAAACATCTTGGCTGAAACTAGTTCTTAGCATCTGAAAATGGACAACTTTCAGCTACTGTCTCTTTCCATCCCTTTTCAGATGCCTTGTTAGTTCCCCTTTGCTCTCTGTAGCTGTTCTTGCTGAAGCAGCTTTGCTTGAGGCACAGCATGGATCTGCCCTCTTCAGGTCTAAGCCAGGTGCTCTTTAAACTAAGCTGTAACTGGTCCCACGCATCCACAGATGTTTTTTACAAGACATGGATTTACTGCATGTTTTCTTTCTTTTTTCCCAGGAGTTAGCAAGGCAGTGTTGAAAACAATGTCTGTCATGGACTTGGACAAAGTTAATCTGGAATTAATTGAAGCCTTGCTGGAATGGATAGTTGCTGGCAGACATTCATACCCCCCAGGTAATTTCATTGTCCTTGGGAGATAAACAAAAGAAGATTCTTGGAAGCTGCTTGGACAGCCCAAAGCTAATGATTTTCATGCAGAGTTTCTGTAGCTACCAACTATTTTTGAAAAAAAAAAAAATTGATACATGTGGGAGGGTGAAGGTGAGAAAATTGTCTACTTTGAAAAGTCTTTTGTGAAGGACTGTTACAGCCTGTGTGCTTTTTCTGGTACAATAATTGCACATTAATAAAATATTGTGGTGTCCTTTTTGTTGAGTGATTTTTAATTTTTTTTTATCTACATATATAGGTGCTGTGTTGATATTTTTGCCTGGCCTAGCAGAAATCAAGATGCTTTATGAGCAGCTTCAGACTAATGCTCTTTTTAATAACAGGCATAGCAAGAGGTAAGGCAGAAAAGCTCCAAAACTGTCATAAAAACCCATAAATAAAGAGTAATTTCATGCACAAAGCCTGCCTTTATCCAGGGATAAATAAGCTTTATTAAATGTGTGGGCTGACTCCAGTCAGGGTAATTCCTTTTCTACTATCTTGTTGGCTCATTCCTTTTGTTTTTCTCCTCAGCTCAGGAGGGTCAGTTGTTGAAGTTCTCAGAGACCCTAGTGAGGAGTGGTTTCCATTTTCTTCTCTGCATGATCCAGGCTGCTGAAATCTTAGCCCTTGATTTGTATCAGAATGTTTGCTGAGTTACATTTAGTTGTGGTTGTGTTTGGCCTCGGATAGTTCCAAGGAGAAGTAACACTCTGGACAGTGTCTAGTGAGGCAAAAGTGTGTGCAGGCAGATTGTTCCCAAGAAGGAAGAGGCTGGAGATGCCCTGAGCCATGTTGTCCTGTTGTCCTTGCAGATGTGTGGTTTATCCACTTCATTCCTCACTGTCCAGTGAAGAGCAGCAGTCTGTGTTCCTCAGGCCTCCTGCAGGAGTTACCAAAATCATCATCTCTACCAACATTGCAGAGACATCTGTCACCATCGATGACGTGGTCTATGTGATTGACTCTGGAAAAATGAAAGAGAAAAGGTGCTGGCATTCATTCCTCTGGGTTTTGTAAACTGTTTTAAGTAAGCCTTGATTTTTCCAGAGAGCTGGGAAAAACTGGAAGGAAACTTGGTCTGTAGAAAGCTGCTACAGGGTAGAGAAAGGCAGTCTAAATCAGATCCAAATGCAGGGGTGGGAATTGTATCCATACAGAAGCTGGCAGCATCTGCCTGCTCAGCCTCCAGCCTGTTCTCTGTGCACTCATGAATAGTCACTCCTTACAAGGGCTGGTGATAGGACAAGGGGTAAAATGGCTTCAGTCTGAAAGAGGGCAGGTTTAGATTGGATATTAGGAAGAAATTCTTTACTGTGGTGAGGCACTGGCACAGGTTTTCCAGAGAAGCTGTGGCTGGCCCATCCCTGGAAGTGTTCAGGCTGGACAGGGCTCTGAGTAACCTGGTCTAGTGGAAACTGCCCCTGCGTGTGGCAGGGGGAAGTTGGAATTGGATGATCTTTAAGGCCCCTTCCAAGCCATCCATTCTGTGGCTCTGTGAATACAAGCCTGTCTCTTGCTCTCCTGTAGATACGACCCAGGCAAAGGAATGGAAAGTCTGGAGGACACCTTTGTGTCCAAGGCCAATGCTCTGCAGAGGAAAGGGCGGGCAGGACGTGTGGCCTCGGGCGTCTGCTTCCATCTCTTCAGCAGCCACCACTACAACCATCAGCTTGTAAAACAACAGCTGCCAGAAATACAGAGAGTGCCCTTGGAGCAGCTCTGTCTAAGGTGAGCTGCTCTGTTTCTAGAAGAAGCCAGTGTGCAGAATGTCCTTCCTTTGCTGCAGGGAGCACCTGCCACAACCCACACCAAGCACCATCATCATGCAAACGTTAAAGGAATAGGCCTTCCTACCCCTGCTGCATGCATGCACCCCTTGGTACTGAAAGGAAACAAAGCAGCACAAATTACAGTTTTGCAGTACAAGCTTTATTTCAAACCTTAGTGTACTAAGTAGAAATCTGTTCTTAGACTCACTACTCCACATTGCTCCCTGACTCTTCAGCTTTGTGTTACAAACCCTCTTCTAGGGTGTGTGCTCTTCAAAGCATGTTTTCGGTTCTCTTTTTTTCAAAAGCTTGCTTTTTTTATCCTGCATATGTAACTAAGCTATTTTTTTTTCTTTCTTTGTTTTTTCTTTTTAACTTTCCCTCCCCTCCTCTTAAGAATTAAGATCCTGGACATGTTTTCTGAGCAGAGTCTTCACTCTGTCTTATCACGACTGATCGAGCCCCCTAGGACTGAGTCTTTGCAGGCATCAAAGGTGCGACTGCGGGACCTGGGAGCATTAACTCCAGATGAAAAGCTCACCCCTTTGGGATACCACTTGGCTTCGCTGCCTGTAGATGTCAGGATTGGCAAACTCATGCTCTTTGGCACCATTTTCCGCTGCCTGGATCCTGCGCTGACCATAGCAGCCAGCCTGGCCTTTAAGTCACCTTTTGTAAGTATTTTTAACCCAAGGGCTGTGTTTTTGTGCCACAGCAAAATGCTATTATGACTTGCAGCACACTACACTGGAGTATTTTAATTCTTCTTTTTAGCCTACGTTGTTTATGTGTTAATGCAGTCCTTGTTAAAACAATCCAGTTATGAGCAGGAGTTCAAGACCATGTGGTAGCAGCAAAGAGTGGTATTTATATACAGTAGAAACAGTAAATATTATTTCCGATTTTTACCTAAGAAGTGCACACATTTTGTCTGAATTTGGTGTGAAAATGACTGGTAATATAAATTGTGAAACAGTGATAATGATGGAGCTGACACACCTGAGCTATGAATGCAGAGGTCAGTTTGGATCTCAGTTTGTGTCTTCACTGTCATTTTTGCCTTTTTAATCAGGTGCTCTTTTGAATGCCTCATGTTGTCTGTTATCCATAGGGAAAATTTGCATTCTGACCTGTGAGCTGCTGTGAAAATACCAAAGACAACATGCCATGTAGCTCTAGATTGGCTCCTCTAAGTGGTGTGGGGAAGAACACACTAACCTGTTACTGCCTGTCTAGGTGTCACCATGGGATAAAAGGGAAGAAGCCAACAAAAAGAAGCTGGAGTTTGCAGTAGGAAACAGTGACTACCTGGCTCTTCTCCAGGCCTATAAGGTAAGTTAAAACTCAGTAGCCTCTCTTGGGGTTTTGTGATGTGTTTGAAATTCAAGCAGAAATGTTTTATTAAAGGCTTCCTCCCATCCTCTCAATCAGGGATGGCGTTTAAGTATCAAAGAGGGCTCTCAAGCAAGCTACGACTACTGCAGGGAGAACTTTCTGTCAGGAAGAGTTCTTCAGGTGCGTCAGTGTTTGTGGCCTGGCACAGGGACTGGCAGAATCCCAGTGACAGAAATAAGCCACTGGGGCAGACTCTTCCTGCTGGGCGTGGCAGCCATCAGCACTCTGTCTATTGTAGGAAATTGCCAGTCTGAAGAGGCAGTTTGCAGAGCTGCTTTCTGACATTGGCTTTGTGAAGGAGGGATTGAGAGCCAGGGATATTGAGAAGAAGTGGTCCCAAGGAGGTGATGGTGTGTTGGATGCCACAGGAGAGGAGGTAATTCGCAGCGTTTCATCACTGCTTCAAAATGCTGCTGCAGTTTTTCATGTGGGCAGTCTTCAGAAAGACTGAGGCCAGAGATGTCCTGGGGTTGCATGATGATCAGGGTTTGGTAGTTGTAGGATTTTCCTGTGCTTTGGGACAACTTGTGCTTGCTTTCTTGAGTGTAAACCACTTTATAGCCAGATGCCAGAGAACAGTTCAGCTGGGCACCAGGATAGTGGTGGCCAATTTGTTCCATTGATAGTTGGAGGAAACACAACCGAGGTCCAGCCTGAGGCTGCAGGAGCAGTGACTTGTCCTCCTCTATAAAGCACAGGAGTGCAGCCATAAAACTGAACCAGTTTCAGGAGTTCAGTCATTCCTAGAGCAGGGCTTTACCTTTACATGCTGAACTGTAGGATCCCTAATGAGCCCCTACTGATTTCACAGGCAAATTCGAATGCAGAGAACATCAAGCTGATCTCAGCTATGCTGTGTGCTGCACTGTATCCCAATGTTGTCCAGGTAAAAGAATGCTTTTTCATTTTTCCTTTTTCTGTCTAGCATAACACACAGCCTGCTTTCATTTGGGCTCAGTGTGACAGCCTTGAGCCTGGTTTAGTGTGCCAAAGTTTGATTCTTGTGGTGTCAGACTGGAGCAAAGCTCCAGTTTGTATTGCCTGAGACTGCTGTTGTTCCTACAGGCTGATTGCAGTGTCACACAGAAGCCAGCAGCAAATGTTAGGAAGCCACTTAAAATTACACCTTTTTAGAAGGCTGAAGTTAGAAAGGAAGTCGGGGTTAGACAGCACCTGGAGTGTAATACCTGTCTCCAGTGACTTGGCATGTTACTACAGAATTTCTGCTTTTGAAAAATTTTAAACATAAAGTTAAAAGGTTTTTTGGTGCAGCAGATTTTTACAAAAAAATCTGCTTTTTTCTTACTACACAGGTGGAAAAGCCGGAGGGTAAATACCAGAGGACCAGTACAGGAGCAGTCAAAATGCAACCAAAAGCAGAAGAGCTGAAGTTTTTTACTAAAAATGATGGTTATGTTCATATTCATCCTTCGTCTGTCAATTATCAGGTCAGGATGCCTTTTGTCTGCAAAGCATGCTCCTTTCTTTATAAAAGAAATCACCTTTGCTTGAGTTTTTAAAATTACAGTGAGAAATCAATCCCTATTGATGTTTAAAATAAAAAATCTTAATTATTCAACAGTCCTGTGTTAGGATTGTAAATAATGGTGCATTCCTGATGTAGGAGTGTCCTCTTGGGCACAGAGTTTAACTCCAGCCTCTGGAGCCAACAGTTGTTGGCAGCTCTTACGGTCAGGGAGGGTCTGCTAGTGCTGCAGGTGCACTTTAGGCACATTTGCTGCTCTCTGCAGCTGTAGAAGAGGCAGAGGAGGCCTGTGTGGCAGAGTCAGGAAGAGCAGTGTCACTCTGAGCAGGCTCTTGTGTCCCTGTCCCAGACCAGGCACTTTGAGAGCCCGTACCTGGTGTACCATGAGAAGATCAAGACGAGCCGCGTGTTCATCCGGGACTGCAGCATGGTGTCCGTGTACCCACTGGTGCTGCTGGGGGGCGGCCAGGTGCACATGCAGCTGCTCAATGGGAACTTCGTCATTTCTCTGGACGACGGCTGGATACGCTTTGTGGCTGTCTCTCACCAGGTGAGGAGGAGGGCCCATCCTGGGAGAGCTGCAGAGCTGAGCTGGAGATGAGCCTTACCCTTGCCTCTGTGTTTTACCACGTGTGTTAGGTGGCTGAGCTGGTGAAAGAGCTGCGCTCTGAGCTGGACCAGCTGCTGCAGGATAAAATCAAGAATCCCAGCATGGATTTGTGCATGTGCCCCCGGGGCTCTCGGATCATCGGGATGATTGTCAAGCTTGTGACCACACAGTGACATCAGAACAGCTTTCTGTAAAGAATCACTCATGGCCACTGCCTGAGAACAGACCAAGTAACATCATTGTCCTGATGTACTTATTGGTTGGAAACATGGCATTGACCTCTGGAAGAAAAGGCTGGCAACTATACTGTTGAGTTTTGGGGTTTTTTCTTTGCTCACTTGTTGAAATTAAGGTGGTTTACAGCAGACTCTGGGAAATGGGAAAATGGCAACTCTTCCAGAAGGAATAGAAACGTCTCAGTGCTTTTTACAGGACTATACCCTGGCAATCCTGTTTTCTGGTCACAGGAACACCTGCTAGCCAGCTGTTTCTTGTAATAGTCATGGCTGGAAGCAGCATGTGACACAGGGAGCTGCTCCCAAATTGGTTTAAACTCACTTCTACATTTTGACAATGACTTCTCTGAGGCAGTTTTGGCTGACCAGAGAACCCATTTACAGTTCAACCCAAAGCCCTTGTATACAAGCGAGCGCCTTTTGATTTGCATCAAGAGGTTCTGAAATTCAGACACTGTCCTGTAGTGAGATGTACTGAATCAGTCAGTGTGGTGTTGGATCAGTGCAGGTTGCTCTGGTGACAGGGTAAAAGTCCAGGAAAATGTGGACATTTTCCCTGAAAGAGAGGCTGTTCCAGCCCTTCCTGCACTGGGAAGAAATAAACCAGCTAAGATGGGACTGCTGTAGTACATTAAAATGAATTCTTGGGCAGATGCCATTGCTAATGTGTTCTGGTATGGGGTAGTCCTCCTGCCATCCTGCACAGCTGGAACAGAGTCCCACTTCTGGAAGCTTTTATCCAAATTCCTGCTCTGGGGACTGGGCTGCTCCAGTGTGTGGTAAAATGCTGTAGCAATGATGAACTATTATTTCCTCCCTTTGGCCTTGTTTAATCTGCAATGCTGAGCATTGCTGCAGCCAAGCTGCTCAATTACCAAGTGCCTTAAGTGACAGGACTGGGCTATCACCTTTCACAGTAAAACCAGAGTGAACACTGCCTCCAGCATCACTCTGATGTACACCCTTCAGCCCAAGGAATCATGAGTGGAGAGAGGGACACTGAACAGTTTGATTTTTTGGAAAAATACACATGAATTGTTTGTAGGAGTTTCACACCAACACGCCCTCCTGGGCAGACGACAGAAGCACCAAGACCAACATCCCTGTGCAGAGATTCGCCACTGCAGCTCTGCTGGCATGGATTAGCCCCAGCTGGCTCCACTCCCTCCTCCATCCCACCTCCACGACCTGGCACTGGGAGGAGGGAGAAGGATGGGATGTGAGAAAACTCACACGCTGAGATACAGACAGTTTAATAACACAAAAGCAAAAGCCATGTACAGACACAGCAAAGTGAGGAATTTATTCCCCATTTCCCTTGGGCAGGCAGGTGTTCAGCCACTCTGGGAAAGCAGGGTGCTGTCCTTAACATTCCTAAAATTACCTGGGATTTGAATTTCCTTGCTGATAACAGCGCCATTATCAGCTGCAAAGATGTATCAAATTGACGAAGATCCTGCACTATTTTTTAAATTCAGTAACCTATCCATGGTGAGATGGGGATAGTCTGTTTTCCCAAAGCAACCACAGATCAGCACAGCAGCCAGGCACTTCCCTGGGTACATTTCACTGCCAGGATGGAACCAGCCAAACAGGAGGAACTTGTGCTCTCAATTCTCCACAGGTCCTGCTCCTTGAACATGACCTGCAGGTTGTACTTAGCACCCGTCATCTCCACAAAACCCCTCAAATTTCCTAAAAAAAGTATATAAACATAGACATAATAGTATATACACAACAGACACCGG
Source organism: Nicator chloris (assembly GCA_013400495.1). NCBI lineage: Eukaryota > Metazoa > Chordata > Aves > Passeriformes > Pycnonotidae > Nicator > Nicator chloris. Next base: position 115,587 of record WAAE01023773.1, read on the forward strand.
GCACTGGTACCTTTTCCCTCTAGCTGGTGCTCTGTAGGGACGCAGAAGGCACATGTGCCTGTCCCAACCTGCCTGCTGTTTTTCACCCCAGGGGCACACTGCCTGCTTCCCCATCCCAAATATGAACAGCAGGGTTATCACAACTGATTTCTTAGTTAGAAATGCAGTTTATTTCAATGCACCAATAAAAAAAAAAAAAAGGCCCAACATCTTCAGATCACAGAACACAGACACAACGGAAGAGTTTGGTATTAGTCTGCTAACAAGACTTTTAGAAGATAGAGATTCATGCCAACTGCTAGTCAATAGAAACAGCTTTCTAGAACTAAGCCCTTACATCACAAAATCCCTTATAATGTAAACAAAATAATTTTTTTTTACTAAACTTCTTAAACTTGAACCCATTCTTTTAGGACTTTCATTCCTTCAAGGGCTTCCTGATGGTGAGTGACTGAAAGAAAAAAAAACACAAACCATTAAGAACAACTCCTGCAGCAAAACCAACAAAAACTCTGCATACTACCCCCAAGCTTCCTCTGGAGTTCTGCCCCTATTTTCATTTACAGTTCTCAAATAATGAAAGAAGTGTTGTATTTTACACTTTAACTTAAGAACTGCTTTAAGCTTGAAAGCTTAAGACTAAGTAAGATAGCTGAGACATGAAGCCTGCTTAGAAATCTCAACTCCAGCACACACTTCTCTGGTAATACAGGAAAACTTCTTCCTACATGGAGCATAGCATGACTTGGCAGCTGTGCAACTCCTAAACCTGCAGGAGTCACCAGCGGGAATTTAATCCTACACCACTTTCATGGCTTGCACCACACCTTACATTACTCACTTGTTCCCTAGATTCTAAATTCCTCAGAAACATTTCATTAAAGCAGGTTTCCTTAGGAGTTACTATCATGACATTCTGACTGCCAGCAGCAGGAAATGCCCATAAACAATTCATCTTCTCATAGTTCACAGATTTAGCAAGTAAAAAACCTGAGCTTTTATCCTTGCCAAAGTTAACTTCTCTAGGAACTGCTCCAGCTCAAGTGCTATTGAACCATAGAAGAGACTCCAGTTTTAAGACATTCCTACCTTCTCTTTGGAGATGGTGATCTGGACTTTGAGCGGCTGTTTAAAACAAACAAACAAACCAATCAGTGTGGTGGGTACACTTGGGGGCGCTCAGTAACCACTTACGACCATTTAAAACTGGAACAATTTGATGTTGTTAAATGCTTTGACACTGCTGGTAGCAAGTGTACCCCAGTTACTTTAAGCAAGAAGCTGCAGGTGAGAAGGAAAAATGCTGGAAGCCCTCGGGAGAAGAGCAACACACAGCTCCAAAGCTGCTGTAAATCACAGTAACCCTGCAAAGCAGGAGCAGTGAATCAAGCAGAGTTAGGGAGAGGGAGAACTACAGACATGTGAGAACAAAGGTAGGAGAAAATACGCCCCAAATCCTGTCAAAAATAGTTTTTTGTGATAATGAGTGAAAAACATCTGGATGGAAAATCCTGGAATAATTGCCTATTGTCCCACAAAAAGAATCAGCTATTAAAAAACCCCCAAAATGTACAAAAAATGTTTTTGAGATCAGCTATGAAAAGTAAAGAAACAACCCTGCAACTGAAATACTGGTCCAAACAGACATTTTGAGTCATGAGGAAAAAACCAAGAACCCCACAAAAAACCCCACCAACCAGAACAAAAACCAACTGAGTGGTACTTGTATTTGAACGCTCACCTTTTAGCAGGTAAGCCAGATTTAGATCTACCATGAGACTCAGACCTACAACAGGAGAAAAATAAAGCTCAGCGAAGCAGCCAGTGGGCATGCGAACACATCGAGAGTTAGCTACACCAGCAACAGCAAATTGACCCCACGCAGCACCACCAACCACAGAGGGAAGGTTCTGGTGCTGCAGGTCTTCCCTGGGACATTCCAAGGGAATCCTTTAGCTCTTACTGCAGAAAGCCCACTCATCAGAAGGCACAAGTGCAAGCACAGGAAGCTCCCCAGCAAAGCTTCAGCTGCCAGTTCAAAACACCAGAACAAAACACCAGACCAGACTCCCACACTTTTTTCCTACCTGCAAGTATCCCTTCTAGGAAGGGAAGAATAGTTTCAAGTGCCATCTTAGAAAATATTCTAACAGCACATTAAGAGCCTGGAATCGGCCACAAGTAAGAGTGTGTGCTGAAGAGCTGGTGCATTCTTCAGCTCAAGTTCCTGATGCCAGTTTTATTCAAGCATAATAGAGATCTTGCACCAATATGTGGCTACTAATGAGTAAACTATTCCCAATTTATCTCAGGAATTAAAAACTGCTTGAACTGTGAGACTTTCCTCCCACATTGACTATATTACTTTATCAACTCAAATTTTTGCTGTTACTTAAAAAGTATGTCTTTCTAGAGGGTCAGAATTTAGGCTATCCTTGACATTAGAATGCTCTGTTCAACAAGCTTGGCCAAAAAAGCAAAATACTTTTACTCTATTTCTGCACACAACTGTTTTTGAACAGTAATTAAGATTCACCCTTACCTGGCTTATTAAGGCACGGAAATTCTACAAGTACACTGCTGACAATTGTTAAACAAAATGTTATGTACCACTGCTTTGAAACCTTCCTGGGTCACTATACTGAGCGCCACTGTCTGTCCCATTTCACCCTCCATAACAAGTAATTACTGGATTTTTTACTGGATCACAGTTACTGAAGATGGGAATGCTCACAACCACCCAGAACTGGTACTCAGCAGCATGATCATCTCTTCCACTACTAAGTAAAAGGCAGCACAGCACACACAACCATCCTCAACTTACTACATACCTAAGAAGTACCTTGTTTTTAAAAATTCTCTCCACAGACCTTAAACTGTACATCACTACTTCTGTCTGTGCAAAGTCATAAACTTTTAAGTGCAAATATTGCTCTGCTGGACAGCCTTAGAATTGCTTCCACACAAATTCCCCCAGTGAAGAAAAAAAAAAAAAAACAAACCAAAAAAGGCCAAAAAAACCCCAAAAATGCAACCAACTCCCCCCCCCGCCCTTCCCCTAAAAAACCAACACCACACCACACCACAATCACTACTGGTATGAATTAAAACAAGTGAACAAGTGTCTCACCTGCTTCGAGGCCATACAACAGACCGGGACCTGGAGCGTGACCTGGACCGAGATCTGGAAAAAAAAAAACAATGAAAGCTCTACTATCATATGCTTCATATAGTTGAGACAGAAACCAGGTATTGTAAATGTCCCAGGAGACTGTGAACTTTATTGGACTGTTGGTTTTGCAGAAGTAATTTTTCTTATTAGATGGCTGTAGCACCTTCAGTCAGTACTGCCATGCATGTAAAATGAATCCCACTGTGTTACTGGACTAAGCAATTACACCCTGTACACTTGAAGCTGAATTTGGAAACCTTAACCACAGAGCAAGGCTGTAACTTTGGTACAGAGTTAGAAACAAAAAAATAAAATCTCAGAAACAGCAATTCCAAAATTATAAGCTTAAATTTTTAACAAAGCATTCAGAGTAGCTCTTATACACAACACCACAAAGATTCCTACCAACATATGGACTGCAAAACAAACTAACTAATTACATTATATATGCTACATAGAGATACTTTATATTTCAGCTCCAAGTAACGTGCCCTTCAACAATTCTGTGCGTTTAACAGCAGCGACATACCTTGATCTTCTTAGAGAACCCGAGCGGGACCTGCGGGGTGAGAATGATCTGTATCTACGAGGAGAGATCGACCTGGACCTGCGGTAGGAAGCTGACCTGGATCTACAAAACAAAGTGAAAACCAACCCATCACTGCAAAGTACTTTTCACAACAACTACAAAGGACGGGCCCCTAGAGGAAGAAGTGGGAATGAAAACGCAGAAGGCAGAGCCCTACCTCCTACCACGGCTGCGACTGCGTGACCGCGAATACCTTCTTCCTCGGGACCTCGAGCGGGATCTAGACCGGGACCTGGGTTTAGATTAGAAAAAACAGATATCAGCAAACAGCTGCAGCACCAGCGCATCTGAGGCCCTGCTGAAGTCAAAACTTTTTTCAGACAACTAAAAAGAGAATTTAAAAATAAAGTAAAAAAAGAAAAACCAAAACCCAAACCAAACCAAACAACAAAAACACACCACTAGCATCTGTCAGTTGGAAAAATGTCTGGGCCTACTTGTCTTGAGCATTTTTACTACCTAGAAAAATGTTAAAGCTGAATTACATTGCAGAATTACATTAGAATAGAAAACACTGTAATGCGTATTTAAAATAAACCTTGCAAGTTTGCAGGTCGACCCTCTTTGGCCCAAGGTCTAGCAGATCTAGACGATCTAGAAGTATCTATAGGCGAGCGCTGCATCTAGGTAGGTGTTCTCTTCAATCTAACGACGATCAAACTGACAGCCCAATGAGCCAGGGTGAGGCTTGATTGACGCAAGAAGATTTTTCTAGGTGGGAATGTGGTCAATCTGGTGTTCCTCTTTCTAAACCGGAGGGGGGGCCCCAATTGAAAGCCAAATTTACTGTTACGGCGGTCACCGTCTCAAATTTTCTGCCCTTAAAGAATAAGGTGAAGCTACGTGTAGATGGCTCGAGGGGATCTGGCCTCTTATGCTGATCACCTCAAGGTCTAGGAGGATCTTAAGTGTCGGATTTGCAAGGCGCCTCAGCATGAAATCTTAAGGCTCGTGACATTCTGAATCAAGGCGACTGACTCAAACGAAGAAACCTGAAAGGTTTTGACCAGGTTGATTATTAAGATATTAACATTTGATATGTATTAGCAAAAAAAAAATTGTGATATACACCTGTTGACTTATGACAATTAGAGTTAAAACTGGTGTAACATTGTGTTCTTTGCTAACAAGAACTACACAAAAGCGAGCTGGCGAAGCAACGCGGCCGCCCCGGCCCTGCACGTACCTGCTCCTCCTTCGCCGGCTATAGCGGTGACAGTCATAGGCATAGTGGCCTTTCTCACCACACTCGTAACATCTGTCGTTGGGGTCGAAGGGGCGCCGGGCAGGGGGCCGGTCGTAGCGGGAGCGGCGCGGCATCCCTGTGGATACTTCCACTCTCACCCTGGAGCCGCAGATTATTCTGCAAGACACAGCAGCTATTAGCCAGAGGAATATTTTCCTCTGATGCGCTCAAGCAACGAACATGAGAAATCCGTGACTGGTGTAAGGTAGGGAGATTGAGGGTTGCGGCCCTCAAAGGAGTTCCAGGCATGCACGTACTTCCCATCGAGGCCAAGCACAGCATCTTCAGCATCCCGCGGGTCTTCGAACTCCACGAAAGCGAACCCCGGCGGGTTCCTGGCGATCCATACGGTTCTCAACGGTCCGTAGTAGCTGAAGGCTCTCTCCAGCTCGCCTTTGCCGGCGCCCGTGCCCAGGTTGCCCACGTACACCTTGGTTTCTGGGGGGACACGCGGCCGCCATGTCAGTGCCGCGCGCGGCGCCA
>WAAE01023774.1:6312-47303 GCA_013400495.1 Nicator chloris
AGGGCGGGGCGGGGAGGGGACTGAGCCCGCTCCCGGCCCCGCGCTGACCCCGGTCCGCTCCCGCAGAAACCAAGGTGTACGTGGGCAACCTGGGCACGGGCGCCGGCAAAGGCGAGCTGGAGAGAGCCTTCAGCTACTACGGACCGTTGAGAACCGTATGGATCGCCAGGAACCCGCCGGGGTTCGCCTTCGTGGAGTTCGAAGATCCCCGGGATGCTGAAGATGCTGTCCGTGGGCTTGACGGCAAGTACGTGTCCATTTCGCGTGTTTGCCGAGGCTACTGAGAGAGAATCGGGGTCTGTCTCTCTGGTCTCTGTGCTTTTGTAGTTCTGTCACAGACTGCAGGGTTTAAGCCAGACCTTTCATGGACTCGTTATAGGGTAATCTGCGGCTCCAGGGTGAGAGNCGAGGGCCCCTGGGAGCTGCCCCCGGGCAGCACCGCCGCTTCCTGCCGCCGCCGCCGAGCGCCTTCCCCCGGCACGGGTTGCTCGAATTTCCCGATACGGAGTTTCACAGCTGCGGGGCGGGGGGCACATAAATGACACCCAGGTTTGCACGCATCAGGCCAGGTCGCTCAACAAGAAGTCTGGGCGTGTGGCAGTTCAATCCCACTGCCTTCTGCCCCTCTGGAGCTGGATTTGCTCCTGGGATGCTCCTGCTGGTGCAGTGAGATTGCAGCTGCCACATGCCAAGCCGTGCCTCGTTCGTATGCGTTATTCGGGGTCGATGCACGCTCTGTGCATCTGCTACATAAAAATATGATATATTTGCTCCCTGGTTGTTGAGCTGCTTTTAGCGAGCTTTCCCGTGCCGCCATGAAGGTGAGAAACTTGATTCCAACACCCACGCCCACCCCACAACTGCTCATTTCAGCAGCACTCATGCAGAGCTTCCTATGGATGAACCAAACAAGCTGCTAGTCATTAATTCGGTGATTTGTCAGTAATTCGTGAAAGCGAGCATGCAATGATTTTGTGAGTGCTAACACAAAAAAATACAAACGGTATAAAACGAGATAGTCAGATTTTGCAGGTTTAAAGGGGCAATTTCCTTTTTTCCTTTCTTTTTGGGAGTCTCGATTCAGCCTCTCCAGTATTATAGGGATTGTGTATGAATGGCCTGTGCCACTGCATTCAGCTACCGCTTTCTTTCAGTCACAGCTCGTTTATTAGAAAGTAGGAAGAGCAAATCTAATTGTTTTCACTCTAAGAACAAGCACTGGCCTGCACTCCAGAGGCGGCTACGCACCCGCTGATGGGGATATCACCTCCAATATTAGATGCGTCCAAGGACTGCTCCCACTCAGGAGCTGCCAAGACAGAAGGGCCCTGCTGGCTTTACTACCATCGGGCAAGTGATCACCTGCAGCACCAGCTGGGAGTTCGTTTTCTCAGGGAAAGGCTCTCTATTACCACTCACTCCTCCAAATCCTATTCCGTCCCCAATCCCCGTTCAGTGGCCCGCCCCGCGCGCACGCGCGCCTCCGCGCGGCGCGGAGGAGGCGGGGGAGTAGGGCAAGGGGCAGGCGCGTGCGGCGGCGCGTGCGCGCGCGGGCGGCGGAGCCGTCGTGATGTCGCGTTACGGCCGCTATGGAGGCGGTGAGAGCTCCCGGGGGCCGCGGGTGGTGGGTGGCTACGCGGGCCGGAAGGCGAGACGGGTCTGGGAGAGAGGCGATTACCGTGAGGAGGTGGGCGGCTGGCGGGCGCCGGTGGAGAGGGGAGGAAGGCGATACGGCCACCGCAGCCGTTGTCGCCGCCGCCATTTTGCGTCAGCGGCCGTGGGGGAGGGCGCGCGGCTGGGCGCGCGGCGCTCGCGGAAANCCCCTTCGACCCCAACGACAGATGTTACGAGTGTGGTGAGAAAGGCCACTATGCCTATGACTGTCACCGCTATAGCCGGCGAAGGAGGAGCAGGTACGTGCAGGGCCGGGGCGGCCGCGTTGCTTCGCCAGCTCGCTTTTGTGTAGTTCTTGTTAGCAAAGAACACCAGTTTTCTTTAAACTGTAACGCTAGAATAAATGTATAGGTGTATATTACAATTTGTTGCTATTTCTATCAAATGTTAATATCTTAATAATCAACCTGGTCAAAACCTTTCAGGTTTCTTCGTTTGAGTCAGTCGCCTTGATTCAGAATGTCACGAGCCTTAAGATTTCATGCTGAGGCGCCTTGCAAATCCGACACTTAAGATCCTCCTAGACCTTGAGGTGATCAGCATAAGAGGCCAGATCCCCTCGAGCCATCTACACGTAGCTTCACCTTATTCTTTAAGGGCAGAAAATTTGAGACGGTGACCGCCGTAACAGTAAATTTGGCTTTCAATTGGGGCCCCCCCTCCGGTTTAGAAAGAGGAACACCAGATTGACCACATTCCCACCTAGAAAAATCTTCTTGCGTCAATCAAGCCTCACCCTGGCTCATTGGGCTGTCAGTTTGATCGTCGTTAGATTGAAGAGAACACCTACCTAGATGCAGCGCTCGCCTATAGATACTTCTAGATCGTCTAGATCTGCTAGACCTTGGGCCAAAGAGGGTCGACCTGCAAACTTGCAAGGTTTATTTTAAATACGCATTACAGTGTTTTCTATTCTAATGTAATTCTGCAATGTAATTCAGCTTTAACATTTTTCTAGGTAGTAAAAATGCTCAAGACAAGTAGGCCCAGACATTTTTCCAACTGACAGATGCTAGTTCTTTAGTTGTCTGAAAAAAAGTTTTGACTTCAGCAGGGCCTCAGATGCGCTGGTTGCTGCAGCTGTTTGCTGATATCCGTTTTTTCTGACCTAAACCCAGGTCCCGGTCTAGATCCCGCTCGAGGTCCCGAGGAAGAAGGTATTCGCGGTCACGCAGTCGCAGCCGTGGTAGGAGGTGTGTTTGAGTTTGTCTTTTATTCCTGTTTCCTTCTTTTCCCAGAAAAATCTACCCTTGAACAACTCCTGGAATTGCTTTCTTTGCAGGTCCAGGTCAGCTTCCTACCGCAGGTCCAGGTCCATGTCTCCTCGTAGGTCTAGGTCCGTGTCTCCCCGCCGGTCCCGGTCAGGTTCCTTGAAGAGATCGAGGTAGTTAGTGCTAATTTTTTTAAGGCTGCTGATTTATTTTTGTTGGTGTTTTAATTAGATTCCAAAAGGTATTGGATAGCAGATTTCAAAAGATGATGACCTCTGGAAGTCAGCATGCTTTAAAAAGTTTCTGATAATCCTGGTTAACTTTACAGGCATGCTAATGAGTTTTGAGACCTTACCTTGTGACAGTGGCGTCTCCCATGATTGAATTTCTTTGTGTAAATTGTCTAATGAACATGTAGGTCATGTAAATTCACATGTAGACATTAATTTATTTAGTGCTGTAATTGTCATCACTTCTGCTTGAGTTCACTTCCTTTTAATTTATCTCAATTTTTTAATTTCAGGTCCAGATCAAGATCCAGATCTAGATCCAGATCTGTTACATGGCCTCGAAGCAGGTAGGTGACTATAGCTAGTTGGTAAAAATTGCTGAAAAGTCTTGTTAGTTTCTCTAATAACAGTTGAGGTTTTTTTTCCAGGAAAATATGTGTTTTGTTTCCACTAACTTAGGGGTCTGTAGATTTAAAAAGAAGTGCAGAAGATTGTTCTTCCTCTTTTTATTCTTTTGCACACCACTAACATCTAGGTCCCCATAGTCATCATACATATTGGTTTGATCAGGTTGCTTTAATAGCTAATACATGTAGAATGACTCTCAAAAGTTTCTTTTTTTCTTTGTGTAGCACACACAATATTGTGGATTTTTCCCATTATTTTTCAGAGAAAGCAAGGTGCCCTTTTAGTAGTGTGTTAATGCTTTATTGTCTGCAGCCAGGCAAGTCTTGAAGGGCTTGCTGGTGTTCTGAGTGTTACAGCTGCAGTTCCAGCTCTGTTGAATATCAGTGTCAGTCTGCAGGAGCTGATTTTAATTTGAGATAAGCACCTGTAAGAATTATGTGTCACAATTGTAACAGATTTTAAAGGAACGTAGGATGCTATTTGTTACCTTAAACTTTACTTGATAGTAAGTAAGTGCATCCTGTGCTTCGTGGAGCCTTGTCCTGGCAGCAGGGCTAACTGGGTGTCTTTGACAAGAACAAGAGTAAATGGAAATTCTGCTCTAGATATGGAATTGCTTATGGTCCAACCTATCCCTGTGCCTGCTGTGCTGGTTTTAATGGCTGTTCTTTGAAACAAGCAACAGTCAACCATGAAGAAACACAGGAAAATACAGGATAACTTCAGGTAAAGGAAGCAGGTGGAAAACCCACAGCTGAAGGTGGCATTTTCTGAGGGTGGACAGCAAGCAATGATGGGAGTTTTAAGTGAGAGATGAAGACCAGACGGCTTAATTAAGAGCAGAAACTCACACAAATAGTCCAGAAGCTGGTAAAGAAAGAAGGTTGCCCAAGGCAGTAGAGCAGTGCCTTTCTTTGAGTGGGTACACACGTGACTAAACCATGTTGAATCTTAGTACTGGTTGTTCCAACATGACTTAATCATGGCTTATCACTGTTCACTGTCAGTGATGGGCAGGAAACAGCTACAGTCAGCAGACTCTCAAAGAGGAAAACATCTTGATTTTACCACCATTGTTTTCTCGTTTTGGTACCAGGCCGGTTTTCTGCAAGGTAAAGGATACTTGTAGTGACATTTCTAGACTATTGTGTGACACTTTTCCATTTTAAGTAGGGATTAAGTGACTGAGGTATAGGAAGTTACAGATGTGCAACTAGACAGAAATGGCAAATTGTGCTTATGCAATTGAAAGATTATTTCTTTACAGAAGAGTCCAAGGAATGCACTGCACCCAGAGACAGGCTCTGGGTTCGTGAGGGAGACAGACTAAATGAGTACATGACATTGGCTGGTTTGACAGTGTCACAACACACATCTGGAAATTGTTGTGGAAAGCCTTGGATGTGGAATGTAGAACCCTTCCTTGGGGGACCTCAAAATTTCAGTGAGGCTTTCAGGCAGTATTAGTGTTCCAGTGGTACAGCAGTCTCAAAGATGGACGTTTTCCACATTTTTTTCATAAGGGTTAAGTTCAAACATTACAAAAAATACTTCAAGCAAGTGGATATATAAGGTGAACTTCACAGAGAAGATACTTGTAGGAATGAGCTGTCTGCAACTGCAGTGGCAGATGTTGTTCAAGTCCAATAAAACCTGCAAGTTCAGAGCATGGCTTTTGATGAGCTTTGTGAAAATACTGGTCAGGATTTGGGTTGCTCCTATGTTCCTGCCACTTGCATCAGCAAACACTAGTCATCAGCTAGGGTCCAAAGTACAGAGGAACATGTGCAGCATCCATGTAAAAAGACTTTTTTGGAAATTTAACAGGCAAAACCCTGGAAACTTGCAGGATTGTGTGTATTCAGCATGACAGCACTCATCCGCTGAGTGTGAATCCTGCTGTCCCAAACGTGGAAACCTGCATGCTCTCAGTTTCCCTGCTGAGCTGTGTTTTCTCTTGCAGGTCTAGATCTCATGGCAGATCAAAGTCTGGCTCGCCGGCTAAGAGGTGAGCACACACACATAGAGCCTGCAGTAGCATCTCAAATTTAGATTTGCATGATTAACAGAGCCTGGTCCTTTAGAAAAATATCCCCCAAACATGGGTCTCCAGCTAACCTCTTCCTGGTATGACAGAAATTATAACATTTCCTCTGCAGCTCTTTGGAATGTGTTCCTTGCCTGTCTCTCAGTTTTCATTAACTCTTAGTAGTTTTCAACATAGTACTAATTTCTTGTGCCTTTGTGCTCAGTTCCGTTAAATTTTTCTATCCATCAGATAGAGAGCTTGAGCTTTGTTAATGCTTTTCATGAAACAGTAATCTGGTGATGTTGCTTTTCCCAAAGCCTCACCTTAGTAGCACCCCTTGTTTATCTGTTTGTCTGCTGAAGAAATTCACTTAGAACGCATCTCCACACTAAATGAATGGAGAATCCCTGTCAGAATAAAAGTTGTTCTGAAAACTACCATTGGAAAGACCTTCTGGCTAGATTCCTATAATTTACTTTCTGATGGGTTGGGGGTTTTTAAACATAAAAGTTGCATTTGACATTAAAGCTGCCATGATACTGTTCTGTTTTGACAGCCGGTCAAAGTCCCGGTCACCATCTCCAAAGAGAAGGTATGTTGGTCTCCCTACTAATAGCATAGACTCCGTACAGCTGGCATTTTAGTATCTGCACTGATCTCTGCTGAGGAGTTTGACTGCTGCTTGTAGGAAAATACTGGAAAGGTATTTTGCTGAGATCTCTTTCACAGCAATAATGTTATGGTTGTGACTTTCTATATGGTACTACATGTATGTGGTGATAAATCCTCAGGGTTATGTAGCAGTGTATTGTCTTTGTCTGCTCCCCTGTTCCTTTTGGTTCACTGAGTTTTATTGCACAGAGACTGATGAGCTTAAAGCACAGAATAAACACAGGAAATCAGCTTTCAGTCTCACTAAAGGTTACATTAACATTGGGGAAGGTAGAGTGGAGTAACCTGGCACAGCAGTCAGGAATGGAGAATCAAACCTGTTATGGTCACTGGTGTTAGATTATTTTTTTTCTTTCCCAGTAAGTCAGTAAATAGTTTTCTCTCGCTGTGTGCATGCACAGAGTAATGTGTAGAATATATTCAGTGACAGAATCAGCAGCATTTAATAGTTCATTTTTACAACTTTAGTATAATCACAAGGGCATGAATAAGTGCTCATAAATGCTGAGCGATCACCATGATAGGTTTTGACAAGCTGCTGTATCAGAACAGTGAAGAAGTATCTTGCCTCTTTGGAGGTCACTATAAGCAATACCCTTTAGATGGCCTTACAATGATCTCATTTTTAAAATAATAGTAAAGGAAAAAAAGTGTTCTCTTCAGATCAGCAACCTGTTAACTTTTGTCAATAGTGATTGGTTATTTTATTAAAAAAGAGTGCTTAAATGGAGCCAGAGTCTGGGTATAATCATGTTGCTTTTTCCTGTATTTGTGATTCCTGAGCAACTACTGAAATGTTAATTGTGGATTCTTTTCCTTTCAGCCGTTCACAATCAGGAAGCCCTCAAAGAAGTGCAAGTCCTGAAAGAATGGATTAAAGTTATGAAGTTAATATTTTAGGAAGAAAGTTATTTTGCTTACATTATTATAAGGGATTTTGTGGTGTCTTTGTAAATGTAAGAATGTAGATAGAAGAGTATATCAACTAAAATTTGGCATGATCTGGGTCTTCTGAGTTAGTCACACCAATAGACTAGCACAGGTCTCTTTTTATTGTATGAATTAACTTCCTGTGATATGGAAATGTGGGACTTTTTTATTGGCACATTGAAATAAAATGTGTATTTTTAACTAAAACTTCTCTGTAGTAACCCTGCTGCTTCCGTTAATGTTTGGGTAATTTTAGCTGTGTGCCATGTAACGTGGATGAAAAATGTCTAAAATGGGAATCCCTAATCCCAGCTGGTGATCATTTTTCACATCTACTGTTGAATGGTCTTTGGTGAAAGGATCCATTTCTGCTCTCCTTGAAATGGAATTTAAAATCCATCTCTGTCTGCAGATGGATAAAAATTTGCATATGCCCTTTTCATTTCTTGATATTTAGTGGACATTCATTTTTCTGCCTGATCTGCTTATTCTGCAAAGCTCATTCTTTGGTGTTTCACTGTTGATACCAGATGCCCCAAAAATCTAAGGATAAACTTTCCTCCAAAACACATCTTTTAAGCAAATAACATCTGCAGAAACCTCTAAAGGCAATAGAAATAATTAATAACTTGACAATTGCTACCCTCACTTGTTGCATTTTTTAGTTCCTTAGGCTGCTGATACAAAGAAAACTTCTTAAAATATCTCAAGGTGTGTTTTCCTTTTTTGAGGGAAGATCCTTAAAATGAAAGATTCTCAGCTGCCCTCAGGAGTTCTAACCTGCATCACAGAAACTGGTATGGTTGTAAAGCAGCCCATGTCCTGGAGATGGCTTTGTTGAATGATGCCAACTTCTTACACCAAATACACAACCTGCAGGAGTCATCATTTGTGTATAGGTGTGTTTAACTGTCCTCATTCTGTATGAAGGAATTGCATGATCAAGCACTTCAACACAGATCACAGCAAGGGACTGGCAACAATTTTGGACTGTGAACAAAAAACTGGTAGGCAGAGGGGAGAAAAGCATCTTTTCTTTTTGGTGGGATTGGCTATCTAGCAGAAATAAAGGCCAGTTTCAGCAGCAAGTAAGCACTGAAATGGAAAGCCAGGCCTGTTGGCCTTCCAATAAAATCTATCACGGCAGTTTCCTTCCACTTTGTAAACCACAGCAGAAGAGCTTAAATAGAGTTGCAAGATGAATTTTGTTACACCTGGGGTAATGCACAGTTTTTGAGAAACAGACTTCCTGTTAATAATGACTGCATGGAGCTTTTCCAGTGGATGAGTCAACAGTCCAGATCCTGAACATCCTGTTCTGCTGCAGCATCCTCTGGCCTTTATGCCTGGTCCTTGCTGTGCCTGGATCCTCGCTGGGGCAGGCTCATCATGGCCATTGGCGTTCCAGGCGGATTCTGGCCATACTCACCCAATCCCACTGCTGCCACAGTGGGAGAGCAGGGCTGACACAAATGTTACCCTGCAGTGATTTAGCCCAAATGCCTGAAGCCTGTGATACGTGTTTGGAATACTTTACTGATTGTGCATTGTGTACCGGGGGAGAGGCACGTGTACGCTACTGCTCTGGAATTTCATCACCTTTTCTTTTCTGTACTCTGAAGGCAAACCTGCTCCACAATAAACCTGCAGACTGACACGACAGCTCTACTGGTACCTGTTTTTCAGTACCCCGAGACACTGGAAGACTGAGCAGAAGAACCCAGGGTTTCTCTAGGTGGGGCTGGGCTTCCTCTAAACCCAGATATGAGAACCTGAGCAAGGAGCAGGGCTGTACTGGTGTGGACAGCCACTCGAAGGACAGCCAGCACTTGTAAGGTGCAGAGGGGGAGCAACTGACAAAGGTGGCATCTGTGCTTCTGTGCAGCTGTGCTGTCCAAAATTGAGCTCTTGCCTGAGTTTGGTAGGATTGCACCATAAATTCTGTACAGTGTGAGCAGTTAGAAAAGATCCCCTGACACGGGTGTGTTGTGTGACTGGTGCTGCTGTGCCTCTGGGCAGGGTGTGCGTACCCCACATGGGCTGGCTGGGGGTGGGGGGCAAGGGAGGTGTATCTGAGGTCTCCAGTGTGGTGGGCAAACCTCACTCTCGTGGAGGAAATGGGGTTCCTCTGGTTTGCAATCTGGTGTTCCCTGTTGGTGGGCTTTGTTTTCCAGCCCTCACAGACAATATAACCACCACTATGCACGCCAGGAGAGTAGTGGGGCGCTTCTTTTGGTGTCAGGGTGGCAGAACTGACTGCGACAGGGCTGCCAAATTTGCAAGCCCAATGGCCAGGCAATTCCCTTGGGGGAAAGGGCATTCCTGCATCTCTGCAGCTGAGGAAGCATGGTGAAGTGCTGCAGGCCCTGGTGCAGCAGCATGGCAGGAGAAGGTGGGGCTCAGGCTGAAGTGCCAGGCACGAGGACTGTCTACTTGTTTCCCTTGGGAGTGGGCTATCAGCTCCCTAACAGGATGGTGTTGTCATCCCCTGGCTTGTGCCAATTTTCCTGAAGCCTCAGA
Source organism: Nicator chloris (assembly GCA_013400495.1). Classification (NCBI taxonomy): domain Eukaryota; kingdom Metazoa; phylum Chordata; class Aves; order Passeriformes; family Pycnonotidae; genus Nicator; species Nicator chloris. Next base: position 15,987 of record WAAE01023774.1, read on the forward strand.
AAGAGGTTTTCATCAGAGAGTTCCCTGATACAGGGTTTTGGAGATCTCATGTGGAAACACAGTGTGTTAGGATGATGGGTTTTCTCCTGCAGCTGTATATTCAGGACTAAATGGGTGTGCCCACTTCACTTCAGCAACCAAGGCACAGCATAGGAGTTTAACCAGAGGATGCAGGGCAGCCAGCTGGGATAATCCCAGCACACTCCTTAAAGCTATCCTTCATGAGTGCTGCACACCACTTTGAGCATTTTGATGGAAATAGCAGATGTTGTAACAAACAATTACAACCGCATCAGCCTTCCCACATGCTCCACATGTATATGACCAGATATTCCCCTGCTGTAGTTGAAACTGAGACATGCCATGCCCCTGGCATTTTTACTCCAAAACAAAACCCAGTGCCCAGGGTGAGAGGCTGCCCAGTGTGTGAGAGCTTTGCACAGACCAGACAGCAACAGAGATGGTGACAGGAGTTAAAGCCAGCAGAAACCACAGGTGAAAACCACAGAGGAGGGAAAAGGCTCCCAGATTGGATGCATCACCCAGGGTAGTTGGAAAGCTCAGTTTGGCACCTGGCAGGATTTCTGACAGCTGCTGGAGGCACTTACCCCTCTCAGCGGTGGGAGTGGGCAGCCTTTCTCCTCAAGCAGTGTTGAACACGAGCCACGTGGTGTGGTTGTATTCCTCACCCGGATGAAGCAGGACATTGGGGAAGTGAGGCTGGGGAGAGGCAGCAGCACATCAGTGACTGTGAGTGCATTCCGTGGGACCAGAAAACATGGCTGCATCCCTTTGTTCTTCCCCAGGCATATTCCCACGGCTCTCCCCAGCCATTTCCAGCAGCAGTGTGTAATCACCCACCACTTGCCAACAGGCTGGGTGGGTGAGTCCTACTGCTGGTTGAATCAGGCTGAGAGGAATGATTCAGATATAAGAGGATGTGACAAGGCCCCAGTGGGGTCATCTGCTCTAGACCCCACACCTTCGGGAAGCTGGGCTGCACAGGGCCAGTCCTTGCTGCACTGACTGACCTGTCTAAAGCCACTGTGACCTGTGCCTGCCTCACTTCTGGTGTCTGCAGTGTCCCCTTGACAAGCATACATTTAGTGCCCCAGAGACATGGAGGGTGGTAAGGGTATGTCCCCTGCCAAGGACCCAAGTAACCCGTGGGAGGGGAATGGACAGCTCACCTTGTTAACAGCATCGGGCCAGTTCTGGGTTTCCAGGCAGAAAGCTGAGTGTTTGGGGTACGAGGCAGCACCTTTGCCCTTCAGGGAGCCATCCAGGTTGTTCCCGGTGTAAAACTGGATGCCAGGCTGGGTGGTGTGAACCTCCATGGTCCTGCCAGTGGGTGGGTGGAAAACCCTGCGGAGATGCCAGTGGAGGATGACGTGGCTGAATGGGCACCCACTGGCTCCAGGGATGGGGACTCCTGCCAAGGTCCCAGCCTACCTGGCCACTAGGCGTCGATCCTGCCCCTGATGTAGGCAGAAGTTGTGGTCGAAGCCATCCAGGTGAAACTTCTGCAAGTGCTTGCCCAGCTCTACAGGCTGCCGGAGATCAAATCCAGTGCCCTGCACAGCTGCCACCTCCCCTAAGCAAGGAGAACAGCAGGCTCAGCCACTCACCCACATGTCAGCAAACCCATGGGGCTTGGGCTGGGACACACAGCACAGCTGGCAGCCCCTGGGGACACTGCTGCTCTTAGCAGGGACAAAGCACAGACAAGGAGCCAGAAAACACAAGAAGTTTGTATATGTACAAACTCAGTGTTTTCTCTCTTGTCCTTGTTAAGACTGCTGTGGGCATACAGTGTCCTGTGGCAAAGCAGCACAAACAACCCCAGGACATACTAAACACAGTGCTTAACAGTCACCCCAACCCAAAGGTGAGGGGTATTGCATGGAGGGCAGAATAAACACCTTAAAAAAAAAAGAAACTGTTCCAATTCAGGCACATATATAAAATACAGCAGGTATTGCACACAAGGGGTCTTCTTTAACAATTGCACAAATCTTATCTTAACCCCAGGACTAAGGCTACCCACATAAGAAGGAACTGCAAAAGGCAGGGGTAGCAAGCTGGCCACAGCCAAGATGTGAAACAGCTCCATGGTGAAAGCAGCAGGGAGAAGCAGGGCACTGGGTTGGGTATGGCCTTAGCTCTTCCCCTATTTGTGCACAAGCGTGGCACACCAAGCTGAGCAGAAGCCATCCTGGACCAGAGAATCAACTCCTGCAGGTGCCACAGGGAGCTTGTCCCCTGGATGGACCCACATAACAGCCTCACATCCCATGTGCCTCTGGCCCCATTTCCTGCTGCTCCTGCCTGCTCCCTGGGGCTGGTGATGGACCTGGTTACCAGCACCTGGCTCTGCCCACCCTGCTCAGGTGCAGTGGGACTGCACCCAAAGATCCCCACTGTGGGCCCCGCTGTGCCTGGGGTCCCCAGGGTGCTGCTGCCCACACCCACCAACATTGTTCAGAAAGATCACTTCCCCCTCGTGCCACAAGGGCTCCACACCCACCAGTAGGGATCTTGGTGTCGTCCACAGGCAGGTAGGAATCTGCTTCAATGGAGATCTCATGGTCATAGACATCCTGGGAGCCCTGCAGGAGGATGGGAAATGCTGGGATTCCTGTTGCAGCCACTGTTCAAGCAGCCCTTAGCACAGTTGTGAAGTGACAGTCCACAGCAGTGCCCCAGCTGATCTGGTAGTGCCTGGAGCACCTCCCGGCCCTCATTCCACCTTGACCTTGGGCACAGGACAAAGGTACTGGCACAGGAAAAAAAATCTTAATGGGCCCTAGGAGCTGTAAATCTCACAAGGATGAGACCATCAATCTGTACTTGTACGTCACCGAGCACTACCACCCTGCAGACTGACTAGCCAAAACATGCTGGGTAATGAGCACACAGCAGCAGGGAGAAGGGGAAGGAAGCAAGCAACAGGAAATGCAACCCATCCTCCTGTCTCATCTGCATCACTGCGGGGGTGTGCTGCTCCTCCTCTTCCACAGCCTCAGGAATGCTGGCAGAGAACCTGCTGGGCTGGAAGGGGAGCAGGCTCAAAGCTGAGCCTTCAGGTCACTATCTAATCTGAGCAGCAATTTTGTGCCCAAAGGTCTCCTGTTCCTCTGCAACATGCCTGAGTTGCACACTGCAGGTGTTGATATTTCTGCACCTCTGGGAGCACCAGCAGAGGGTACACCAACAACTGCACAGCCATTCTCAGGGCAGCAGCCTGGGCACAGCTCCTGCTCAGAGGGGCTGGGTTGTCTCTCACAAACACTTTTAAGGGCCTTTGTCTCACATCCAAATGTGACTGCACTGTATTATCCTATGGCTCTGCCCAGCAACACTTAATTTCTCAGATCCTTTTCCTCCAAGCCCAGTTATAAACTGCGAGATTAAAACACAGATGCAATTCAATGTCCATGTGGTTGACAAAACCCTGTTACGGGTGTGTGGGGGCCCTCTGCATCCTGCTCCTGCAACCTTGCTAGTCTGCAATCTTAGTTATCTCACATCCCCTTTCCATGATGTTTCTTCTGCCCATTTTGACCTGGGTATTTTGGTGCTGCCAGTCCAGGCCCTGATCTCAACTGCACCACCCTCTCAGAAATGCCAACAGAATACAGCTCAGAAATGCCAGGCCACCAATAGGGCATGCCAGCTCTGCACCTCCTCTGTAATCTTCCCAAGGGACCAGCAGAGACCAAAACTGCCCAGTTACACAAAAAAGGAGAGTTAACATTCTCATCTGGATGTCTCTGTTCAAGAAGCACTGAGGCAACCTGTCCTCAGCTGAGGTTCAAGTAATTCAGTCCTGTTCCTACATGCAGCCCATGATGCACAGACACAACCCTCACTGCTGTGTCCCCAAAACCATGTTGTGTCCCCAGATCAGCACATTGGTCCCAATGATCATCCCATGGGTCTCCAGGCTTCCTTCCCCTGCACAGTGTATCTCCATGGGGCCCATCTCCCCACACTTTACCTGCCCTGCCAGGTTGAAGTATGCGTGGTTTGTCAGGCTGATGGGGGTTGTCTTGCTGGTCTGGGCCTGGTAGTTGATGGCCAGCTCCCTGCCACTAAGGGTGTAGGTCACCCAGACTTTCAGGTCACCAGGGTAGCCTTCCTCACCATCAGGGCTGAGCCGGAAGAAGCGGACACCATTCGGGAGCACCTGGGGGCTCCAAAGAACCTGCAAGGAGCATGGCATTAGTGGGACAGGAATGGGCACACGGTGCCCTTCCCTCCTGCCCCAGGCTGGGCTAAAAACAAGGACAGAAGGCACTCAAGGGATGCTGCACTGAAACAACGGCTTTTTCAATTGCCTTTCCAAAGAAAACACAAGCACCAGCCTGCTCTTGGTCAGCCAGGACTACCAGCAGAGAACAAGCTTTCCACTGAGCAGCCAAACAAATGAGGCAATTTGGCAACAAGGCAAGTCTGATGTTCCAGCCTTTGTTATGCCATGTCTGAGAGTCCACGTGTTTGATTTTTGTCCTGAACCTGGATTTAACCGCCTTTCCATGGATCTTCTCATGTGCAACACCACTTCAACAAGCTGCCACCCAGGCACTGGCTTCTAGGACAGTGTAAGAACACACCAGGAGCTCCTGCCCACGGGCTGGGGCTGGGTTAAATGGTACCAGATGTGCTGTCAGACACATCCAGAGAGCTGGGACCTCTCCAGTTCTTCTCCCTGCCAGAGGCCAGCACCAGTGCTCTGCTTGGAGCCAAACATGCTGGCAAGGGAAGCAAGCCAGCACACTGTACACAACTGTCCAGACAACCTGTCTGGCCCTGGCCACGGGCCTCATGCTAAGAGGATGGATGTGCAACAAGAGGCTCTCTGGAGCTTCACACTTCCCTAAGGAATAGCTACTGTCTAATCAAAGTAGATAGATTTAGGAACAAGAGTCAGATAATGCTGTTGAGTTGATCCCTCTCATGTCCCACACAGAGACCACCAACATGGGGCATGGTCAAAAGCCAGAATTTTCACCAAACACAGAACCTGAGGGCACCAAATAAACCTGGCTGCAGAGTATGACCTCCTGCACAGCCTGCAGTTTGACTGCAGCTCCCACGGCTGTAAGGATGCTGTGGTTTTTAAAACATGAATTTCTTTTTAAGTTCTTTGAAGAAAAAGCTGTTAAAGTCCAAGAAACATACAGGTATCACTATTTTTTCTAAGGTAAGAGTTATTTTCTGAAGTCCCCCAGCAGTATGGTCATACACTGCTGCCCTGTAAGTGCAGCTGCAAGCTGCTCACATCAGACCATGCACTGACCAAAGCATTGATGTCTCCAAGATCAGGAAAAGCTCAGAAGATGACCAAGATAATCACAGCCAAATGCCAGTGTGTGGTTTTTGTTAGGGCTCACTGCCTCCGAGCAGTGACTGTTTCCTAGCTGGAAGGGGTCTTGGGCAGGTGTCCAAGTGTGCCCTGTGAGCCAGAGGACACAAAGCTCTGGCTGGGAGATGTCACTGCTTTGTCCCCAGCAAGCTGGTGAGCCTTCAGCAAGCAAAGTGAAGAAGCAGAAGAAGAGACCACATCCCCTGCCTGCAGAAGACAGATTCAAAATGCTGTCACAAAGAAATGAATGTTTTCAGCTCCAGATCACAGGTGTCAGGGTGCATAAAGAAACTTTAAACCAACCAAACTGTCCTCTTTGGGGGTACAACAGCCAAGCCATCCCCAGTACTCCTTTTTTTCTAAGGCTGCTGAGGAGCATTTCATCCCAACCTGATGCCGGTTCACACTGTGATTTTTTTTTTCAGGCTTTTTTCACCCTGGCTTTTTTCCCATCAGCCTGGATTCCTTTCACAAAAAAAAAAACCAAAAAAACATTAACCCTACAAAAGCGGCTGCACCAGCACATTCATGTGCTCTTTGGTGGAAACGGTGGATCAGCTACTTGCTGGTTACAAATGCACTTGATCCAACAAAGCCCAAGGCCTCAGGAAAGCAGAGACTTCTGAGCCTGCTCTGCAATCTAGCAGGGTTATCAGCAAGGCTTTCAAGAGAAGAGGTCCTGCACTGCTCTTACTGTCTGTACCACAAATACATTACTTGAGCAGCAGCTCTTGGGAAGAGGAAAAAAAAGTTAAGTGCCCTGGGGCCAGGGAAAGGTTGTTTTATGTCAGGAGGTCATAGGGGAGGGCTGGAAAGGAGAGACAGTGATCCTGGATCCTGTGGCATTTTGCAGGCCTGATCTAATCCCCCACTGCTGTGAGTCAGAGTCAGAGCCTGGGGAATGGCTCATCCTGTCACAGGATGAAAGCGGCACCAAAGGGGGCAACGCAATGACTGAACCTGCACCACCACCCTGCTCTCCCCTTACTTGGGAGTGCTGTCACAAGCAAGCAACAATGATAAGTTTCTGCAAACTCATGTCCTTCTGACTCTGGGAGGAGCTACAGGCAGGTAAAAGCCATGAAACTGCAGGTGGAAACGAGTCTGCATGGACAGACCACCGTTCCCCAGGAAACTTTCTTTGGGCACTGGCACAACTCCATGACACACTCCAGGGTGGTGCAGCTGGTGCCTGGGGAGACTCCATTGCTCCTGAGGCTGGGTCCTCACTGCCCTGTCTCAACCCAGCCTCTGCAGAAGCAGCACATTGCTCAGACTTGGGCTCATGACGCTCAGGGCTGCAGTCACACAGAGGAAGCACAGCAACCCTCTGCTCAGCATCCAAGGATGACATAAGTGAGCCCTGCAAACTCACACAAAGACAAGCCAACCCAGCAGCTCGCAAGATCTGTCTCAATTCCCCCTGTTTTTGCACTCACGGCACTTTCTGAGCTGATTCAACTCAGTAACCACCAGAAAATGCTACAGGGTTCAGGGGTGTAGACATGACACCCTCTTGCCACAACCCCACAGGCTGTGTGCTAGCAGGACACTGGGATTTTCACCTTGTCAAATCCCTTGGCTCCTCCGTGCAGGCTGTTGGGCCCGTTGTTGAGGAACAGGTGATACTCCTTCCCGTCCAGGTCGAATCTCCCGTTCGCAATCCTGTTGGCAACACGGCCCACGACAGCACCAAAGAACGGGTGCTTCCTCATGTAACCTGGCCAGAGAAACAGCACACGGTTAAACAGAACCATTGGAACAGGATGGGTGATTTTCAGGAGTGCTTACGGACTCAGAGGTGTCTCTCTCTGCTTCCCTCCAGGACTAAATACGTGACTGCAGTCCCAGGGTTTCACAGGACACACAGCTCATTAGTTGTGCGCATCTTTGATTAACACAGCCTGACGGGATCTTGTATTCTTTGCAGATTCAAAGAAAAGGCCTCTGTCACTGCCAGTCAAGGAACGACTCAGAGCTGCCCCAACAGAATAGCACACTGCCACCAGTGTCCCTGTTCCACATCCACCACAGAGCCCAGGAGACGCAGCAGGAACTGTATCTCTTCGGCCCATGACTTGCGGGGGGAGGGGGCCTTACAAGCAGGTCACAGCAGTGTGGCAATAAACCAGTAACTGCTGGTTAAGTTGCCTGATTGTGGGGTTTTTTGTTGTTGTTTTTTTTTTGGGGGGGGGGGGGGGGGGGTTTTTTTTGGTTTTTTTTTTTTTTTTTCAAAGAAACATATTAAGACCCACCTTCTAAAGTGTCAAATCCTAGGACAACATCTGAAAACTGCCCATCCCTGTCTTTTGTCTCCAGAGTGGCGATGATGCACCCAAAAGACAGGATCTCCACTCTCACGCTGTCCGACTGTAAGACGAACTTCTCCACCTCTCCGCCTCCCTCCTCCGGGGGCATCCGCCCGAACGCCTCTCTCCGCACCGTTGTCATGGCTCCCTAAAAACCGGCCACCGGCACCTCCCGCGGGAGCAGCAGCCCTGCCCGGGAAGCACGCTCAGCAGCAAGAAGCAATGGCGGAGGGAGCGGAACACTCCCAGCTCCAAAGGGCAGCCAGGACAACCCTCGGCCACCTCCCGCGCGGGGCGGAGCCGCTCCGTGCCCGGCGGACCAGAGCGCCGCGCACCCCGGGGCTGTCACCGAGGGGCAGCAGCCTCCGGGAGGTGGCCGGGGGCAGCGGGAAGGATGCCGGGGGAAGGGAACGAGGCTGCGGGTGCTGCCGGGCCGGGCAGCACAGCCGCCACCTCGCAAGTTCGGGGGCCGAAGCATTGCTGCCGGCAGCTCCTCTCGCCCGCTTCCAGCACACCGACACGACTTTCACGGCCCGTGCAAAGCGTGGCATGACAAAATGCTGTTTTCTCCCCTTGTGCCCTCCCTTAGCCTCTCTACAAGAGGCAGAAGGCAGCGCCTGCTGATGGAGCTGTAAATCAGGCTCAGGGCATTTGCGGGCCGGGGTGCTGTTATCATCAAAGCTCTGGCTCTGACCGAGCCTCCATTAAAAATCAACCTCTTTTGAAATACCGACTTCTGCCTGTCTTTGCAGGTATTTTCAGTCTGCGGGGGAAAGCCCGGTAACACTTAAGTAATGTATGTGCACATTTTTGACCTCTCTTGTCAAGGCTGAAGTGCAAGGCACAAGAGCACCTCACTACAGTTTGATATGATTGTATTTCTGTGAGGGCCCATTTTCAAAATTTGTTCAAAGAATCAATAGCTCCCACCAAAAGACCTAAACCAGTCAATCAGAAGTTACTAAATATTAATTTCCAACACAGCCATCATTTTTAACAAGACCAACTACAAATTCCAAGCCAACACAGAAACAAAACCTCCCACCCAGGGCTGGGCAAAGATGTTTTGGGAACTTGCATTTCTTTGTTAGCAATGGCAGTTCCTGTGTTTCCTTCTGCACCTTCACAACCTGTGCTCATCAGTATCACCTCCCATATGACACAGGATAGGGAGCAGCCCAAATTTTGGAGTGAGTAAGGCTCCTGATGGATGGATGAGAGGTCAGTCTCATTTATAACTGATTCATGGAGTGTTTTCATGTGCAGAGCATTCCCAGAAGTTTGCTCCTCAGCACCTCAGCTCCCTCAACACCTCTCTCTTAATGTACTTCTCCAGACATAGGAAGCATTTCTACTCTGCAAAGACAAGATTTCATTAAGCTGTGGGGTTTTTAACACAAGAGGAGCTCCCATTTTGATTTACTTCTCTGATTCACACCAGAGAAGGTCCAGATCCAACTCTTTGTCGGATGTAACAGTCATGAACACTGATTTTCTCACCTCCCTTCATAGATGCAAGACCACTCAAGCCCCAGTGGCCATCTAAGGCTCTGTGGTTGCAAAAGCAATACCAGAGACAAATCCGTGAACCAGCAACCCGATTTTCAACCTGGCAGATAAAGTAGAAAAGAAACCAGCTTGTACATGCCTGAATCCTGCAGGGAACAGTAAGGAGAAATGTCAGCTTCAGGATCTAAGCAAGGTATTCCAAAAGTCCTGCTTCATGACTCTGAGGATTTCTCATGGCTCACCTTTGTATGCATCCTGCCCCTGTGCTGCTGGTGAATGGGGGAGGTGGACAAGGGGGAGGGCAGGATACAAGCAAGTCCTGTTCAACATCTCACCACACTGGATTTTCTTTTTAGTCAATCCTGTTTTTAAGAAAGTGGGGTTTTGGGGCCTTGTTCACTGTGGCACTGGGTTTTGCCTAGACTGATGGTCAAATGCAAACTCCTTTCGTTTTCTACTCTTTCTTTCCAGAAGAAAACTGCAGTACTGGGCCTGAACACACCTGGCATTGGCAGCAAGGCACTTCCACAGCCTCAGACTGTTCAGAAGGGCTTGCTATTAATCTCTGAGCCTTTGGTTTCACTTCTCTGCCTTGCAGCTCTGCATGAGCAGCTGGGCAGTGCACCAGCTCTCTACACCTTATCTGCCCTCTCTCACACTGAAAATGCAGCAGCCTTTCCCAAGCCAAAATGCAAAATGCTTGTGAGGAACAAGGATTTATCTGCTCTATCACAGCAAGTATAGAAAAAATGTGACATGAAGGCAAGTTATGTGCCTGGTCCCACTGGTCCCAGTTCCTCTGCACCAGGCAAGATATTTCTGTTTAATACAAGAGCCAAACTGGAAAGTCAGCCTGTCAGTGGTCCTGTCTTTCCCTCACCGCAGAGCTGGTAAAACAGCACACTGTGAAAAAGACATTTTTAAAATTTTTTTTTTGAGAGGGTGCCATTTAACATACAGTCAACTCATATGACAACATAAAGTTGTTATGAGAAAAATTACAGAGGAAAATTTATTTCCCTGGGATCAGAAGTTGGGAAATTCCAGATGCCTGCAGGGCGGCTACCATTTTACACAACAGAAGTGAAGGATTGGATTTTATACATGCTTGTGCTATTTTTGTAGGAATACTTTATTTTTTCAATATATTTTTCAAAATGTTTTGCTTTGTTTTCTGATGTTTTTCTTTAATCCAAAATAAAGTAACTTTGTTTAAATGCTACAGTCAACCAAAACTCTGTTCTCTATGAGATCTTTTTTATATTTGGTCATAAGGCACTTCTGTAATAAATTACATCACTACATTTCCTCCCTTAATTTTGTCTTTATGGTAAATCCAGCTGTGATTTTCAGTTTATTCTGGACACAGAGCAAGACTTGAGGACTCAAGTGATCAAGAAAATAATTTTAAAGGGCAGTTCAAGTTTCTGAAGGGGTGTGTTGTGCTCACTTATAGGATCCAACTCTGTTCTGAGTTACCCAAATCTGTATCCTCCATTTTCATCACAGCTGCCTTCTGCAATGGAGCAGGAGAGTGATGTTAATGCTGCTCACCATCCTTGAGACAGGTCACATGTGTGTGTCCTGTGGGGAAACTCTGGATTACGCTCCTGGACCAGGTTGCTTGGACCAGATCTCTTGTTTTGGGGAACCTAGGGTATTTGTCTCAGCACCACAAAGTGGTGCAGCTTTGCAGGCAGAGGCCAGGAGCTCTTAAGCTGCATCAGACCAGTGGCATTTTGATTTGAACATGACAGAGACACTCCAAATGCTGTAACATTTAAGCAATGGCCAATGGTTACAGTTTGCTGTTGCTCAAGAAGCTTCCTTGCTCAGTAACAGCAGCAGCGATGTGCCCAGCACTGCAGCCGGAGGTATGGTCTGTGGGGGCTGGTTGCTGCACAGACACAGAAAAGAACGCAGACATTGCTTCTTACACCCTCCAGCATGACAAGGCTGTAATTAAATCTCTTTTTCCAAAACTCTCTGTATAAGCCCGAGGGGATGAGCTGGCACATGAAGCCCGCAGGGAGTTGGAATCAGCATGCAGAACAAAAGCAGAGACGTTCCCCTACCATTTTATTGTCTGTTTATTGAATGTATCTTCAGCTCTGCTGGGAACTTCCCGGCACATAGGCTTAAAATGGAGCCTGTGCTCTTTTTTTTGCTTCATCTCTTCAGGGGCAAATATACCGAGCCATTGATTAGGTTATTTTGGGATCGTAGCACAGCACAATTGCTTGCTGTTATTCTGGCAGTTATTTCTCAGAAGCCTGTTACGCACATTTTATAGAGCTCTCGAAAACACAGAGCTACCCGAGAACATTTTACACAGCACGTTTCTGATGTGCTTTTGTGTGCAAGTTGTTTGTGTCTCAGCAGCAGCCAAAGAGCCATTTGGATGTGTTGGTTGCTATAGTAATTACTTTTCTTGGGAACTAAAATAATAGCTTACAGCTCCTGCAGCTCGCTGCTGTGTAGGCTGCCTTGAACCAGAGACACTTCCATTTTGTTTTGGAGGGGGTTGGCGACTCTCAAGTGTGCTGAGAGACAGACTTTCCTCCCTATGCGTGTGCAGCTACTTTTGAATTTAACCTTTGCAGACGATGTGCCACAGGTCTGAAGGTTCAAAAATAAAAGTAGCTTGTGAAACAATAGGACAGGTTTGCAGCTGCGGTTTCTGATGGGGCGAAGATTTGGATTTGCTTTCCATTTACTGTTACTGAAAGCTGGTAGGAGAGGGACTGAGGCTCATGCTGAGACTGGTTTTCAGTGCTAAGGACCCTACAAAACACTGGGTGGGGGGCTCAGAGGAGTTTCAAGAATGCCTAAGCAAGCCAAGCAGGAACATGACAAGGAGGGCAGCTCTGCATGGTTCAACATTTTTCTCTCTGGTGAGGTAACTCCTGTATGGACCTGCATCTCTGGAGAGGGCAAGGGGGTCTCACAGTGGACAAAACAGCCTTTCATAGCAACCCAATAGCTGGCAGATGCCACCTCCCCCCTTCCATCTGCAGGCACAGAACATTTCTAAGTGACATGCTAAACTGCAGCTCTGGATGTCTGCTTGAAAAGACACCGTGCAGAAGCACTTCTCAGCAGTAGGACAAGCTCCATACTCATGGATCGGGGAAGGTCTTTCAGTTGCTTTGGGCTCCTGGACTGACAAACCAGGGATTTCTGTGCAGCTTGCAGCCAGATGGGCTGGCACAGCATGGCACTTCTGGATCTGCCAAGGAAGGAGAAGAGAGGCAGGGGCAAGTGGCACAAGAAGTGATAAGCCTGATTACCCTCCTGCATCATGAAGCAGCTGCAGGTTGACTGCAGCTCGGACTCCTGACTCACAGGGGTTGACCTATATAAGGATTCCAGCATCAGCAACAAGTACCAGTTCTCTGGTTTTGCAGTCAGAGGCCAGCAAAAGGTGGGGAGGATATAAAGAAGGAGTCAGAGAAGGGAGCAGGAGGAGCTAGGATGAAAAGCAGAGAGAAAACGAATAGGGATAGCATTTTACCTCCTGGTGCTGTCCTAGAAAATTTGCTCTCAGATGTGCACATGGCTGCTTTGGCAACTGGCAGGGAGATGCCAAAGGGAGATTAGAGCATCATCTGCTAAAGGCAGTAAAGGCAAAACAGTTCCTGTTTGAGCAACAGCTACACAGAGATGCACGGAGGGGGGTGTTTGGGGAAACCACAGGGCAAAACTGGGCCTTCATGTGTGAGGGGGATGTGCTTGGCTTGCAGGCAGCAGATGATAAGAACTCACTTCTCACGTGTAGATGTGCAGATCTGCCCCCAACCCCCTCCCCAGTTTAGGCATAACATACAGGTTTTGTGCCTGCACAGCTCTGCAGCTGAAGTACAGTGCTGTACCAACAGAGATGAAGCAGCAGGGAGCTACATGAGCATCCTCAGCCCCCCCAGGCAATGCTGGATAAAGGACCCTTTGCCACGCCCACCTGTTTCTTGTGTTTGAGGCTTGAATTTAACAATACTGCTGCAACTAAAACTGGGTTTCCTATGGCCTTTTTGTAAACCTCTCAGGCTGTTTTCTGCTTTTGTATCAGAAATTTTAGCTTCATCTTTAGTCCTGGTGGATTGTGGCCTACCAAGAACTTAAAATTGTCCCTGAAGCACAGCAGTAGAAACAATACTTAAGATGCAAAATCTGAAATGCAAAAGGGGAAAAAAGACTATTTATCTGGCAAGATGCTTTAGGAAACAAAAGTAACTCAAAAGCGTGTGAAGATAAATTTCACAATCAGTCCAGTGTATTACTTGATTCTGTAGATTATTGTCTGTCTTTGAAACACACTGCCTGTATTCAGAGTGGCCAACACCTGCACTTTTAGCAAGGTAACAAAATTCATTTCTTTAGCCACAATGGGTCAGGTGTGGGAGAGTCTTGGCTTTTCTTAAACAGGAAATCTGCAGCTGTTGTGGGGACTTTAAATCATAATTGAAAACATGATCCAACTATGAGATACAGACTCAAGTTACCACAAAGTGAACAAAATAATTCAGACTGATTTAACCACAAAAATATGACTCCTGATTTTTAAGCCATGGCTTAGGGGAGGAACAGGAAAGAGCTATTTCATGACTTTTGATTTCTACTGGTCTACAGAATGATTAATGAGAGTATTTCTGGACCACTAAATTTTTCTTTCATTTGGAGGTCAATTTTATTACTAATTATTTGGTATTTGGCATTTGCTAGTGCCTTAGAACATGTATTTTAGGAAGCCTTGTTATATTATGAGCAAAAGCTGCAGCTACGTTAAACATTCAGGGAAGCTGCAAAACCTTTTCTTTACTGGAGAAACTGTTTGTGCTAGACAAGTATTCTTGCTGGCATAATAATGATTTCTTCTCAGCAGCAACTCTTGTCCAGCAAAGACACTATAAGATGAAAAAAATCTCAAAAGTTTGCTCTCCCATATATCATTAAAATGAGTTATCTTAATCACCATATGGCAGGTAGGCTGTCTAAATGTGTGGCAGCAGCTGGACAATGCATGAATGCTCCTGGAGTGTGAAAAGCTGAAGTGTCACCCAAGTAAGTGTGCCAATGGCACCTTAGGGACATGCTTCATTGAGCAACTTCCTAGCCAGGTCACAAGCCCTGAAGGGACAGCAAAGATGCTCCACAGCCCTTTTTTGTGCAAGCAGCACTTCCTCAGGCAAGGAGGTTGTACCAGCTGAATGAGTAGTCCTGCATAGCTCAGGTGGTGAATTTTGTTGCAATTGCACAAGAGAATGCTGAGTGCACAGAGATACCTACCACGAATTCACTGAGCCAGATCCTCCACCCCCACCAGAGTGCTGTCAGCTGTGGCTGCCAGCAACAGCCATGTCATTGTCACAGGTTCAGATGCTGTCAGTTAGGGCAAAGCACAAGTAAGAATTATTTTATTTTATTTTATTTTATTTTATTTTATTTTATTTTATTTTATTTTATTTTATTTTATTTTATTTTATTTTATTTTATTTTATTTTATTTTATTTTATTTTTCCTCCTTGTGAAGCAATACTTGGTGAACTCACCCTCTTTGTTACAGTCAAAATCCTTGTGCTTACTGTCAGGCTTGGGGAGTCCAGGCAGGTGGCAAAAGTAATGCCATAGGGAAATTGCAAGGGATTTACATCAAAGCTATTGCAGCTAGCTGGGTGGAATGGTACAAAATGTTTTGTTTGGCTTTAGCCAGCAGAACCTTCTTTGGAATAGGCAAAAATAGGCAGAGACAACCTTTTAGTGCTCATCAGTAGAACCAGTCCTCATGCACCACATCAAGCACAAGGACATGTGTAAGCAGAGATGCTTTGGTCTTACAAAGTATTCATGCTGTGTCATGTGCATTAAACCACTCTGGGAACCCAAGCAAAGACAAGTTTGTGCTCTGTGGTGGTGTATCTCCAGCCAGCACAAAAGTGGGGAAACCTCTGTACTATACCCAGCCTCACCCTGTAGACATCTTTGTGTACCATTCAGATCAAAATCCATCACCAGTTTGCATTCCTACCACAGCAAGTGAAGTATCCAGTGCTGCTGCTCCATCCTGAACAGAAAGAGATGAAAGAGATCAAGATTAGAAATAGGAAAAACTCATAGGAAAGCACCTGGCTCCCAGAAATTCTCTTGTTTTGACAATGAGCTTTATGCTTCTGTTAAATTTTCGCCATCAAAGAGCAAAATACAAACCACCAGACATCACTTAAATTATTATTTTAGTCAATCATATCCTTTCTGGTAGCTTTGGTAGCTCTTCTTCACAGGTGCTTACCAAACGGTGATCCTGAGAAGCAACCCCTGCTTCACTAATTGAGCACTGATAATTTTTAGGAACTGTTGCCTAATAAGTAAGTACAAATTTGTTACCCCTTCCTCCTCTGGGGATGCAACACTCAGGAACAAAAAAAATGCTTCCAAAATCTCTTTAAAATGGAGCAGCTGTTTTAAGATAGGGAGGACAGTTGGATACAACTGTCCCCACAGATGGCAGTTCAGGGTGTAAGCAAAGGTCAGAGCTGGCTAAGGTTTGTGTCCATGGGACAGGATGGCTGTGTCCACATTTCCTGAGCCAGGCAGGACAAGGAAGCTGTCTGGGCTTGTTTCCGAGCACTTGACCTTGCACAGGGCACAGGCAATGTGTGCAGCACATCCACTGCTGGTGGCAGTCACTGGTGTCATCCATCTCTTCCAACTATGCTGACAATTCAGCAACCTGCCAGCAAAAGGAAGATATTTCAGAACTGCAGTAATTTTATTCTACAGCTCCAAGGAAGCAAAGCCATCCCTGAATGGGGATGTGATAGTGCTATTGCAGTGTCTTGAGCAACAAATGGTGTCTAGTGTTTATGCAGAGGAAAGTGGTATGAACCAAAGAGAGGAAGTACTGACTAGACTGTCTGGTTACACTGTCCATCCCAGCAGGAATGCTGGTAACCAAAGAAACCACAAAGGTAAAAAAACAACCACCACACACTGAGGGGCCCTGTACCTGCATAAAAGCTGTGACACTGGGATTTTATCTTTGCTGTAGCTGCACTAGTGCAAACAAGTGTAGTGGCTCTTGTCTGCCACGGGATCTCTGCTGCATTCACATCTGAAAAATCCCACAGGATAACCCGTCAAGTTCCCTTTTAATCCTTTTAACAGAGGGTAATCATACACTGTATATAACAAAGAAAAACAACAAAGCATGCGAAGTTAAAAATATACATAATGGAAAATGCCAAGATGTAAGTTGCAAAAGCAGACTGATTTTGTCCCCTTGTGCCCCAATTATTGTGATAAGGACTTTTATTTTACAGCCATTAATTCATTTTTTTACGGGACCTCAGCCTCTCTTGGTGTACTGAACAGGCTGTGCCCAGGTAGCAGAGGTGCTCAGGCTTTGCTTTCCTCCCACTCAACCAGGGAGCCCAAGCCGTGCCCAGAGCAGTTCCTCAGTGCTTCCTTCCGCTGGTAAAGCTGCCTTGTTTTCTTCTGAGTATTTTTCGTTGCCTCAGGCAAAGCGCAGCGCTGCCACGTGAGGTGAGCAGCTGCTGTACTGTGCTGCAGGGGCAGAAGAATGATGTGGAGACAGCTTTGGCCAGATATGTCCCAGCCATGTACTTTTTTAGGGATCATTTAGAATGCTTATGACCTGATTTCACAGATAATGCAATTTTATTTGGCACTCAGTTCTGGATTTGGGAATTTATGGGTTGTATACTTGGACTGACTACAGCTGGGTTTCCCCTGGCATGGGAGCATTTAAAAATAATGTTTTTCAGTTGCAATCAAAGGAATTAATTTTTTTTTTCAGAAGTACTCAATAGACCAAGTTTACTTAGAGAATTAACTCAAGAGTTATTTGGAGTCTGATGCAGAGTAGCAAGGGGCAAGGAGCAGTAAGTGCTGTCCAGCCCAGAGGAGAGCATGGACAAATTGAAAAGAAAATTAAAAAACCTAAAAACTGAGAAAAAAGTTCTAGTTCAAGTTTGTCCAGGTATGCTGGTGTTTTCACCATCCCTCTGCAACCGAGGTAGTGTTACCTTCCAAGAAGAGGGTGATCAGTGCACTACTTTCTTAAACTGCTAAGACTAAATTCCAAAGAAGGAACAAAACCCCTGCAAGTGTAATGCTTTAGCGTTGTAAGACAGTCTCCCTGCCACAGTGAACTAATAATGTAATTTAAATTACAGTAAAGGACGTAAGAAGGACAAGACATAAAAGGAAGAAGAGACAAAAATATCCTAGAAACAACATGTTCTTCTAAACTATGAGCATAATCATGTGACTTAAATTTTTTCTTGTGACTTAATTTTTTACCCGATCTGGGGAATTTTTTCATGTCATTGTTCTCTTTCTGCAATTATGTGGTTGTATTTGACTTGCGTGGTGGTAAGCAAATAACACTAATTGTTATTCTTATTGGAGTGTAGTGGACTGAAACCATTAATTCTGTTTATCAGCTCCAGGTAATAAAAATTGTATTAGAAGATCTATTTCAGGCAGTTTTAGCACCTTTCTTCTCTCTGTCTTTTTATACAAAAGAAGCAGGTCTTACAAGCAACATGACAGTGAAATCCTTCTGTTGAGTCAGATAGTTTCAAACTTACATAAGTGGGGTGTATTTCCATATTCCTTCCCTCCTTTCCTGTGCATGAGGCACAGACAGAGGGAATGTCTGCTCCAAGGCTGCTCACAGTAGCTGGGTGGGGAAGCCTCAATGTCGCAACTTAAATATTTAAAATATCTTAACATCTCCACAGCGGGATAATTAAATACTGTACAAAGTCGGCAAAGCAGGGTCTGCTGCCCAGTGACTCTGGAGCCTATATGCTGCACAGAAGCAGGGTGAAACTTTTCTGTTTCAGGGAACACTGAATACATAAGAATTTGGTGAAACAGTGTGTCATTTCCTCATTTTCAGAAAAGCAGTTCTAAAAACATGCAGGAAAGAAAATTTAATTATTAAAGAAAATCTGATTATTGCAGTGTTCCAAGGCCATTTTCTGACTCTGGTACATTCTGTGATTTCTCAGGCTGTTATTTTTTGCAGTGTTATGGTGGAACTGTCTGCTAAAATCCCAGAACCCTATCACACAAAACTAATTTACTAGAAATGTCATCTGGCACGTAAGCATTTTTGTCCATAGCAGAAATTTCAGTGGTGTATTTGGAAAGAAGTGCCAAGAAAAGAAAGCTTTGCGTTCACAGATGGCATGTTCCTCATTGACTGTTTCAACCACAAGAGATGTGTGCACAACTCCAGCCCTGTGGGCTGTGTGCTCTCAGAGCTGCAAGGGTTTTGTTGGTAAAAATAAAAATAGGGACTCGTATTAGAAATACTGAAAGGAAAACACAAACTAAAAACAAAGACAAAAAACAAGAAGGTGAGAAACACAGCAAGTTGAGTTAAATCAGATGTATGTGCTCGCAGAGAAGATGATGAGATGAGCTATCTGAGAGATGCAAATTCAGATCACGCCAGGCAGAATGGGAAACTGAACCTCCTCCAACTTCTTGGAGGAGTGCCTTTATTACTGTGTTTCAGGATAACTGAAAATGAGTAAACAGCACACCATTTGCTTTCCTTTCTAGCTCAGAAAGCCTACAAGCACCATTTCAGATTGAACAACGTTTAATCTGATACAAGTATGGGGGGTTGAGTTTTTCCCCACACACAGCAAAGGAAGAAGAAAAAAATATTTATTTTGGCTGTCTTCTGAATTATTTCCCTCCCTCTTATTTGGCTGCTCAACTGAAAAAGCAATCCTATAACCATTCTCCATTGACCTACTTCCAGCAGGGTTCCACTCCACATCTCTCTGGGTTTGGCAGCCACAGAAATGAATTCAGCTAGAAAGTCCTATAAGCCACTTACAACATTGGAAATCTTTTCACTCTGGTTCCACCGATGAAGAAGCCTTCTCTTGGACTAAGTGGCAAGACACAGACAGGTGGTTTGCAAGATGGGTAAAAAATTGGCCAACAGGCTGCACTCAGAGGGTCGTGATCAATGTTTTTAACTCAGGGTGGCAGCCTGTTGCAAGTGGGGTCTCCTTGAGATTGCCACTGGGCTCCAGCTTCACAAGGATTTGGGTGACGGATTTGAAAGCACCTTCACCCTTCAGGTTGCTGATACCACTAAACTGGGTAGTGAGGACAACCTGCCCTGTGAGGAAAGACCAAAGGAGTTACATCTTATCTCCCTGGAGGAGAGAAACCTTGGAGGCAGGGTGCTAATCTCAGTATGCCACAGTGCTACAAAGAGGGTGGAGGCTCTCCTCACAAAGGACCACATGGAGAAGACGAGGCACAACAAAAATTTGCTTACGGTGAGAATAACCGATGACTGAAACACAGGGATGCAGTGGTAGAGGTGCTGTCAGGGGAGGAGGTTTCCAAACTGCCACTGGACAGAGTGCTCAGTAATCTCAGCCAGGCTCCCTCCCACAAAAGTTGGACCAATGATCTTTCCAGCTCCCTTCCAGCCTGGCCTGTTCCATGGTTCTATGATTCTGTGCAGACAGGCACGGGCTCCTGTAGCCGTCTTCACTAACATCATCCTGAAGAAGGAACCAGACCAGCCCCGCCATTTGCCAGCAAGCAGACCTGCATGCACTACAGTGCCAGCTGTCCAGACAGGTGACCGAGCTCGCAGGGACCACACTAAGGGGGCTGCTGTTTCTCACCCGCTGGACACCGGACCCCATCGGCCCACGTGAACCAGCACCAATTTCTTGCTCGGGGCCGAGGGCCAGGTGTGGGTGGTGAGGAGCGGTCTCACGGTTCACCGAGGCCTCTGTGACCTTGGTAACTCACGGCTGCCGTGGCCCCCGCAGCCAGGACACACCGGCCGCGCCGCTCCTGGCGGACCGCAGCGCCGAGGTCCGCGTCCCCCGCTGCCCCATCAGCCGCTGGCTCTAGGAAGGAGACAAAGGCATCCGGGACAGCCAGAGGCGGTGATCGGCAAGGAAAAGGCCGGGGGCGCAGGGCGGGCGCTAGGGGACCCTCACTGTGTCTCCCGCCGCCTTCCCCCGACCGAGCTCTCAGGCAACGCGGCGGGGGGGCGGGGCCGAGGCGGCCCCAGAGCGCGGTGACGGGCGTGCTCTCCGTCCAATCGAACTGGGCTGTTGCTTGATAGACATGCATACTGACCAATCGTCGCGGCGCACCCGGTGCCCCCTCGGCGAGAAGCCAATCGAGGCGCAGGCTGCGGGTGGGGAGGCGGGGCCGTATGCCGGCGCGGGGCGGGCCGTGTGCTGAGGCCGCGGCACAGAGCATCGCTCGGGCTCGGTCCCGCCGCCGGCTCTGTCTCCGCTCCCGCGTCGTCTCCCCCGCCAGCCGCCCCTTCCCTCCCGCGGACATGTCGTCGCCATCGTCCGGAGAGCGGTACGAGGAAGAAGAGGAGGAGGAGGAGGAAGACGGCGCCTACGAGAGCCAGGCCAAGCGGCTGAAGCCCAGCGCCGCTGCCGAGGAAGGCGAGATCGAATACAGCGGCGCGGAGGAGAGCGAAGGCCGGCGGGACAAGCCCCCCGCGTCGCGCGGCAGCGGCTTCTCGGGCGGGGTAAGGGACGCGGGGCCGGTGGGCAGGGGGCGGCTCCCCTCAGGCTGCCGGCGGGGGGAGGGGGCCCGTCCTGCCCCGCCCCTCCCCACCCGCAGGCGAGGCCGCGACCGCCCCTGCCGCTGCTCCCCGGGCAAAGGGGCCATGCTCGGGGAGAGGCGGGGGGCTTCGCACGGCTGCCAGGCCTTCCCAGGGTCCGTCATGCCTCGTTTCCCAGGCATGGAGGCGCTTCCGGCGGGGTGGGAATGGCGGGGGCTCCGGGCCGGGTCCTTGCTCCACTCCACGCTCCCCGCCCCAGGCGTGCGCTTGTTCCTCACCGCCCTCGGGCAGAGGCTGAGCCTGTAGCCTGAGGGATGGGTGGCTGGGTGTGAGGGATGTGGATTTGGGAGCTCACGGATTGCCGCTGTTCTGCGAGCTGCTGGTGCCTTTTGGGGTATCGCCATTGCAAGTTTTGTGCCGGCCCTGTTGCTGAGCGTAACTATAGAAACACCGAGTGGGGGGGTGGCGGCGGGGGCTGAAACCGCGGCTGAGGGTTTCTTTCATCCTCCGTTCTACCTTTGTGTCTGGCACCATACGGCGATAAGGCTGATCTTAAACCATTGCCTCCTCTCAAAATTAATTTCTAATTCTACTTTCTCCCTCCCTCACACTGCTATGAGCACGATGGTTCACTTTTTTTTTTTTTTTTTTTTTTTAACGTACCTTTTCCTCGTGAATTTGCATCCAAGTATCAAGGTAGTCCTTGACCCATAAGTTTGAGCTAACGAGACTTGTCTGTCTACTGTTTGATTCCTTATCTAGCTAACTGTCCATTTGATTGCAACCATTTTTTCCTTGATGGCTCTGTTTCTTACTTAAATAACCCAAATCAAGAAAATATTGTTTAATGTCAAAGCTTGAAATTTGAAATACCCGTTTTGTGATTCGTTAAAACGAAGTTGGTTATCACTGGGATGAGTTAATGAGGGAGCATTTGCTTTTACCGTTTCTCCATCAGTTAAATCTATTGATAGAGAAGGTGCCTGCTAAATTTATTGTCCTGCAACCAAGCACTGCACAGCTGACTTCTGCCTGGGCTGATGGGGGAGGGAATCAAAAGGGTACAAGTGAGGAAAATCCTTCTCTCCCTTATTCTTCCCCCACTTAATATGCTGAGCGGGATTTCATAGGGTCTGGGATATCCCTTAGGTCACTTGGGGTCACTGTCTCGGCTGTGCTCACATGTGGTGCCGCAGGAGAAGCAGAGAAAGCCTTGATTCTTGCTCAGCAGGAAGGAAAACCTCTGTATTATCAACACTGTTTCAACCACGTATCCAAAATATAGCCCCATACTCCTATGGAGAAAATTAACTTTACCCTAGCCCAAACCAGCACATTATTACAAAAGTTTTCTGATAAACTGTAACAAAGTACATTTCTAGAGAGAACTGTTTTAACTCTCATGTTTCTTGTGACAGAGCATCGTCTCTGTTGCAGTCAGCACTTAATAATGTGCTCTGTCTTAAAGGCCAGTGCTGAAAGAAATCCTTATACTTGCTTGAGTTATCTGGAAAGTTTGTCATGTGGGAGAGCTGAATGCCATGCAGTGAGTGTTTCAAGTAGAAAGAAGATTCGGCCTTTGCCTTTCCTCTTTTCTGCAGTACTTTTATGAAAGCAACTAGTTCATATATTTCTCTTTTTCCTTCTTTCTGGGCTCTGGCTCAGAGGGTCTTCATGATGTCTCAGTGTCTCAGTTGATCCAAATTTACCCTTCATGGTAATGAGAGCATGGGGTATGTAACTTCGCTCTTTGGATCTCAAGTATGGCATGTGCTGAGGCTTGTGAGTAAAGAAACTGAAACAAATGTGTAGCAAGTTGAGAACATGAGGGGTTTTCGGCAGCTGGTTGTGTCAGTGGCAGTGTCACTGACAATTTATTGGCAAAACTGTATTCACAGATTCACTATTGGAAAGGCAGAAGTTGTCTTGATGCTGGAGATCAAAATGCTTTCTTAAGGATAAGCTGTAACATCAAAAAGAGATATGAAAAGTGAATGACCAAGTGCTTTTGTTACTAATTTTATGTGAAGCTTTTAATAGCAAAATGCCAACTTCTGTTAAGTACAGTTAGTTAATGTGAATTTTCATGTTTTTTTCTCTAACAGATAAAAAAATGTGCAGGAAACTTACTTATTCTGTGACATATCTTACTCGTTCCTCTGCAGGGAAATGTTCTCAGCTTATAAAAGTTGTATGTGGTTCAGACATACAAGATGAAGGTAGGCTGAGAGGAGGGAAGAAGTGTAAGTGTCCTGGATTGCGTAGAAGAAAGCAGAAAAATAAGTAGGAGGAACTATAGCGAATGGGGAATTAAGAGGAGAAATGGGAAATGATGGTGAAATTATGATGAGATATAGATGATCAGGGTAAAGAGTGATAGGAGTGATTATGATTTGTTGGGTGGTTTGTTTGTTTTTTTTTAAATTTATTTTTCCCTCACATATACCCTGGAATATCAGTGAACTGTACAACATGTGGATTATATGCCCTTGTATAAAAGCTCTTTTGTGCTAGGACTCCTCTAGCAGGTTGGTGGGGTCACCCTCCTGGGCTGTATTTATTATTGTGGCAGTTTCCCGGTTTGGGATTGTTGCATTTGGCTGAAGAAGCCCTTCATGCCTCTGGTTTTTTTTCCTTTTGGTTTTGTTTTGCTTTGGTTGGTGTCTTTTGTTGTTGTGGGGTTGGTTTTGGTTTGATTTTTTGAAAAGGATGCCTAGAAATCTCTATGTGAGATCCAGAGGGAATCCAACATTTATTTTGCTCTTCGTTTTCCTCTGTTTGCCACTTGTGTGGACACTTCTCGTAAGCCAGAGGTCTACCCTCTCCTTCATGGCTCATCTTCTGGCTGAGGAGCCAGGAACAGACCAGGATGTTGACCAGGGAAGGAGCAGGATGTGTTCCTGCAGAAGCATTCAGTGGGAGAGAATGTGATTTGTAAGAACGACCTTTACAGAAGCAATGTTGAGTGGTGGTGAAGCCTTGTCAGAGGAATCAGAATTGCAGTGTAACAGAGGGTCAGGAACTGGGATAATGTGGGGTGAGAGCTGTGTTTAAGGGAATTTTGAGGGCCTTTCAGCTCCATCCCCTCTCCCTCCCTTAAATGTCAGTTTTATGGATTAATGTCATATTTATACAACCTGTAGCATCCACTTCCCTCACTGTCTCTGACATACCTATTCCTAAGCATTCTTGTGAAGTCAGGAAGATCTATTATCCCTGTTCTTACCGTTGGTGAAGTGAGATGTGGTGTCTAAACACACAAACAGCTATCAGCTGCTGCAAGGTGATACAGGGATGCGATCTTGCAGCTTCTCAGCCACTCTGTTGAAACTTCCTGGGTGCTAAATGGAAAGCAGCTCTCCTTGCAATTCAGTTGCTTCGTGTCTAACACAGGCAGTGTGGCAACGGCAGCTAAATGCAATGAGTTCAGATCTTGACCTATTTTGCAGTGACTTGTCCATTTCTTAAATGAAGTCCATCCTAGAAGCTGGTTTTGAGTAAATGTAAATCATCTTCCCTCCCTTGTCCTCCTTAAAAAAAAAAAAAAAACAAACAAAAAAAACCCCCAAAACATTACCTTCGGGCTGGTTCTTCTTCCAGTATCTCAGGCTGAATCTCCTGATGATGTTGTATTGTGTAGGGTTTTGTTTTGGGATGGTGTTTACTTGGTTGTTTTATTCATGTATGTATGTATGTATGTATGTTTTTAAGGATATTCAGATTGTCATGGGCAGAGAGGAAAATAGAATAGACTATTTCAGTCAGAAAGGACTTGAGACAATCATATGGTCCAAATACCTGACCATTTCAGGTCAAATTCAGAGTTAGCAGAAGGGGTCATAGTGCAGGTATTCTGTAGCAGTTGAAATCATTGAAAGGACATAGTGGTGGAGATGCATTAAACAAAGAGAAATGATACCTAAACTCCTCATCCAAAACAAAACTAAATTGCCAGGTAACTTTCCAGAGTATGGGGTGTGATTAATCTTAACCCCCTTCTTCTGTGTAGCCTTGCCCCCCAGGCCCTTAAATCGACCAACAACAATAAAAAAGGACAAATCCAGGATATACAAAACTGATACATTCTTCCACTGCTGTACGACCTTAACTTTGTCTTATCTGCTTGGTTCTTTTGAGACACTTCCCCCCACCCACTACCAGTTCTGTTGTATCTGTAAAACAAATTTCAGACCAGTTAAGAGGGATGCAGAGAGAGGAGAAAGTTGAGAGTGAATAAGATAATCTGAACAGTGAGAAACTAAATAAGAGTATATTTAGGTACTTGGCAGAAGGAATATGAAGGAGAATTGCCATCCTTTTGCAGCAAGGGAAAAAAAGAGACATGGAAGAGGTAAATAGTGAAAAAACAAAGAAGCAGATGCTCAAAAAAAGGTAGTACAAATGAATAGGACTAATATGAATATACTGACTGGAAAGTGCCTGACTGGAGAAAGGACACATTTTTGTGCAAACAGTTGGTGAGAAAATTCTAATCTGGATTTGATGAGCAAGCCAGGCATGGTCCTAAAGCCCATGATCGCTTTCTTCCTTTTTGGAATGGCAAACTGTAATTAGTCGGCAAGAAACCATTGATACGTTTCAAATGTTGTCTAGGGGTATGTAGGTCACCAGAAAATGGATGTTAGAATGCCACAGCCATTCTTTGAAGCTGCTTCTGTTGCAGTCTTAGATATGTGAAGTTACTTGTTTGTACTTCATCTGCTTGGGTATGTCAGTGCTTCCCTTTGTGCCTCAGCTTTGTTCCAGGGTGAGCATTTTTATGCTCCTGGTTTCTTTCTTGAGGGAAACCTTTTCTGTCCTTGTTACTGGTCTTGAGCAGGAAGTCTGTTCTATTATCTATTTAAATTAACTGCATTTTCTGTCCAGCCTAATGATTCTTCAAAAAATCATTATTGATCTTTCAAACCCCCTTAAGATATATATGTCAATGGTACAGCCATAACATTGGTTGCTCTTTTCTCCTGGCTTTGGTCGAGTGCAAGTGTGGTGTTGGAGTTTTGCATGGGACTCTTGTGCTCTCGTGGGAGCTGAGTTACTGAAAGACTCCTTTGTAGGCAGAGAAATACTGTTGGTTGTTAGTCAGTGTGTGAGCAGATGCTTTGATGTAACCTTTGTCTGTATGCCAACTGTAGCACATGTAGCTTTCAAGATACAGTGGCTGTGAGATCTTGGTCAAAATCCTGCATTGTTCATCTCTGGGGAGAAATCCCAGCATCAGCTGGATGAGCTGTGAATGTTCTGACCGTAGCTGTACACTTTACACTCTGCAGACACATTTGATTTTTCATGTGGTCTGGTGGTTTTATTTCTCCTTCCAGAGCAAATCCAGGGTCATTCTAGATTTGCTTGATACTGCACTTTGTAGCTGCAAAACTTGTTTGACAATAATATGTGTGCTGCCCTTTGTGAAGACTTTTCTTGCACCTGTGGCACATGTCCCCCATTTTTCACCAACCCATGTGCTCTGTGAATGTTGGTTTGAGGCTCCCTGGCTCAGGTCTGATTTGTGCTTGGTTCTTGTGCTGCCGTTCACTGCTGCTGGCTGGAAACTATTTGGAGTAAAGCTGAGACCCTCTGATTTGGCCATCTCAGTGGTTTTATGTGTATAAAAATGGTTCTGAAATTCTCTGTAGGTAAGTCCTTAAGTTCATGGCAGGTGGCCAAGATATCACTTTTGTTTGTGTTTGGGCTTTTTGGGGGGGGATGAGCGGGTTGTTTTTCTGTTGTTTGTTTTGGGGGAGTTTTTGAGTTTTTTTATTCCGTGCTTCTCGAGTTTCTGCACAGGTTACTGTAATGGCGGTTTTGGTTCTTTCTAAATCTCTTGCTAAACCTTGCTGAAAGAATGCCTTCTGTACGATGTTTTGGGAGAAGGAAATTTGGATTGGAAAGCCCAACATTGCTTTAACGACAACAGAAAGCAAAATTTGTATTTGTTGATATTCTGCAGAAATGCAGACACCTGTACATGTTCATGTAACTCATGGATAATGGATTTGAAGATGCACATGTAAAAGTCTTGTTTTTTGAGAGAATTTGCACTATTAGAAATATTTGTATTTACTAATACCTGCTAGTGGATAAAAATACAAAGGGATGTGCATGACAAAGAAACATGAACTGACACTAAACTAGAAGTTTGAGCTGGGAAGGGTGGGTAGAGTGAAATACTCTTCTGAGTATCCATTCTCTGAAAAGCTTGATGTGATTTATGGAGATACTAATTCAAAAAGGTAGTGAGTAGCAAGTACTAAGTTGCTAGTAACTATTCCTTGTGGTGAGTTTGCTTCAATGAGCAAATCATTGCTTGTATTCACCATGTGATTAGACTGAAATACTATTAGATGGGTTTTCTCGAATGTATTAAAGGAACCTAAAAGGAAATGTATCCCCTAACTGGGGATCTTAATATAGTAGCAAGTATTCACGTCAATGAATAGTTGACGTAATTCTTTTAGTTGTTCTGTAGACTGTAAATAAAGTAAAGGTGCCTTTTATGTCAACATCTTAGAGTAATAAGGTTTGCAGGAAAAAGTGGTAGTTATTGTTATTGTTAGTTTTCTCTTGAAGATTTCCTCAGGTGCTTCTTTCAGCTTTGAAAAGTGTGTATGTGGGTTAAGAACATATAAGCTGAAAATAAAATCTCTCTGTAGTTCTGTTGCTTCTGCAATTGCCGAAGCATTTGCAGTTCAAAGTATTAAACCTTTAGTGACTACTTTGATCATTACTCCTGCCATACACCCGAGTTGATTGATTCAGGATACAAGGTAACTTATGCAAATATCACCCCTGTTTTCCCAGCATTGCCACAGTTCTTATTCAAAGAAATGTGTTGCCACTTTTAAAATGCTTTTGTACTGCAAACAAATAAAAGATAAGGTAAGCTTAAGATATTACACAGCAGATTGTTCTGACATCTGAGGAAACCTGAAGTGCTGGCTTTTAAAGCAAACAGAATGGTCAAATCTTTGATTTAAAGAAAAAAAATCTGTAATTGTTTAGTGAGAACTGTACGTGGAACACAGGAGTTAAACATACAAGACTCAATTTGTAGTTATCTGGGATGTGTTTTTTTCCTGGCATTTGTGGTTCAAGTGGACTGAGAAGAGAGGAATGCCTAACAGTAGTAGCAATCACTGTGGTTACCTAATTATTTGAGCTCAATGCTCCTTACAAATGAGAATCTCTCTCAAGTTCCAGAAGATGATGTGCTGCTGTTTAAGAAAAAGTGAAAAATCAACAAGACTTGATCTATTAGATCGAACACATTGATGTAGTCAATAAATTTTAATACATCAACGTCACACTGCTGTTACGAATATGTAATTTGGGTGCTGGGTATTTGCAGTATATTTTAGTGCACCCTTTATTATATCTAAATTTTTTGATCATCTCTCATTATTGGCTTACTTTTTTTTTTTTTTTTTTTTAAACCCTTTGTGTCCTAGAATATTTAAGGTAAATTTCAGCCTTACTTCAGGGTTTTCATGGGAAGATAAGCTGATTGCAACCCAAATTCTTCAGCTGCATGGAACTGAGCCTGTCTGAAAGTAGCTCTGAAAAATATTTATGGTGGGAATTCTGTGTGCTAATGTATGATGTCTGGATCCATTAATAGTAGCCAACCTTGGGGTGAAAAGAGCCCCATATGTACAGAAATTGGGAGTTTTTAAAAACATATATGTTCAGAATTAGAAGGGAGGTTGGGTTTGTTTCAACCATGATCCAGATCTTGCATTTTCTTGCATTGTGGAGCATTGGAAAAATACTCAATTTGCATTCAGTTTACAGATGGCCTTCATTTGTTCTTGCTTTTTTGTTCTCCCAGCCTGTCTCAAAAACATACCAGCATCAGCAAGCAGAGTGTCAGAAATATTTTAGCTGTTGGACATGTCCTAATTTTTTTTTATGCTCCTAATGAATAGGGTATGTGTAAGACCTCCTGCAATTCAATCAGTGTTAAATGGCTGCTTTTTTTTTAATACAAGAAAAATCCTGTGTGTGCAAACAGATTAATTAAATCTGAAAAGCTTTTTATTTTAAGTAGACTTCAGCAAATGAACTTGGCCATCCGTTTGGAAAGAAAAGTTAAATTATTTAACACATGCTTAGATCGTGCATTTAGATGGCTGCTTCTGGGCTCAGTGTAGTGTCTACCAAGTATTTAATTTTAGTTAATCATAGCAGTGTTCCTTGCTCTGTCCTGAATTTAAAAATGTCATTTTGTTGCTAGGATGCTGGAGGAAGTCATCACAAAGTCTCTGTTTCTCCTGTCGTCCATGTTCGAGGGCTGTGTGAATCTGTCGTGGAAGCAGATCTTGTGGAAGCTCTTGAGAAGTTTGGAACCATATGGTATGTCTTTGTTAGGAATTGTTTGGATGAAAACATGTCATAAATGACCATCATGGGACCTGGGAGCTGAGTGAGCAGGAAACCTTAGTGTGCTGTTTCCCTCACCAGCTATGTCATGATGATGCCATTCAAGCGCCAGGCTCTGGTGGAGTTTGAAAATGTGGAGAGTGCAAAGAAATGTGTGACATTTGCAGCAGATGAACCTGTGTACATTGCTGGGCAGCAGGCCTTCTTCAACTACTCCACAAGCAAGAGGATCACTCGGCCAGGGAACACTGATGACCCATCTGGTGGGAATAAAGTTCTCCTGTTGTCAATTCAGAATCCTCTCTACCCAATTACAGTGGTATGTTTCATCTTCTTTTATATATTTTTTTGTATCTTCACATAGGTAACATGCATGTTCTTAAATAAAGGTTTTTCAGGATGATTCAGTCTTGTACAGATGTTTTGCAAAACATTTGAAGACTTTGGAAGTGAGGATTTTGAAATGTTTGAGCTACTGCGTGCTTCTGGAATATTTCCAAATGTGTTGCCACAACTTCAAGATTGTTATTGAGCCTTTAGGCTCTGAGTGGTGTATATTTAAAGAGCAAGTAATTTTTCCAGTAAGGAAGGGTTATTTTATTGCTTCTTAAATATTTCTTTTGTGGAAGGTTGAAACCTTTATCTTCAGATGATCAACTCCAGTTTGATGGAACCTTCCTCACTTTTACTTGGGCCAGCATATTTTCCTTTTTAGTATTTCAAGTTGTACCATTTATACATTTGCATCCTAATTTATTGCCATTTATTAATGGCATGTGTACATGGTTTTTTAAGATACAGGGTTTTTTGTTGTTTTTTAAGAATTTATGTTTTATCATGCATTAAATGCTTATATTTTTCATATGAGATTTTAAAGTAGATGTTAAATTCCACAGAAGTATTTCAGGGAAAAGTTTAGAATTGTGTACTATGATACACGTATGAATCACTTGTTCTTAGGAATGTAGGATGGTATGGATCAATCAAAGTGTTTGGGGTGTGTGGAACCAAGTAACTTAATGCAAGCATAAAGTTTTGTTTAACATGCAATATGCTGTATATTATGAGAGCAAATTGGCTGCAACTTAGTATTCCTGAAACTACCTCAAATAGTCAGTTCCACATCATGCTTTCTGCTTCACTGTCTTGTGAGTATCGATAGCTTTTTGTCTGTTGATTCATCAGTGAGGGATGAATTTTCTTTCTCCTGTCAATTTTCTGTATAGAAAAGCTGCCATGGTATGAGTTGCTTTTTGGTGTTTAAAAACAAACCTGCTCTGAGCTGTGTGAACAAATCCAGACTGAGTTAAAGTATTCTTTGCACATGACTGTAATACAAATTTTGAAAACTGCTTCATTCATGCATTTTAAATTTGCCTTTGTGTGAGCTGCTGAGTTGAAGGTGGATGCTTGAAGAAACTGGGAGCAGAAGCCTGGTTCTGGGCTAGGAGAGTTCCATGGGAATTCTGAGGATGAAGCCTTTGGCACAGTAGCTCCCTTTTAAAAACAAACAACACCCCCCCTCCAACCTCTTCCTTCCCACTGCCCCCAGCTGTTTCTTTAGCATATACAAATGAGTGCTAGAAGCAGGCAGATTTCCAGAATTACTGGCAAGCAGCAGAGCTCATTGAAGGCAGCGTAGTCCCAGCAACTGGGGGAGAGCAGCTGTGTCCATAACAGCTAAAAATGTGGTGAGAAAAATACAAATTTTGCACTTGTCTAGTGGGTTAAAATCTAGTTAATTTAAGAATGCCTCTGGCAAAGTCTGCATTATTAAAAGAACCCACCCCCAACAAAAGAAAACAAAAATGAACCAAACGTCCCTCCTCCTTCTCAAAAAAAAAAAAAAAAAGACACAAAACCCAATACTACTTCTTCCTCTTCAACGCTCTTCTTAAATTTGAACTACAGATAGAAAAAATAGATGAAAAATTGCAAGCAGTTTTAAGTGGCAAGTCTGAATAACTGCAGTAAACTGTGGTAAAGTTTTAAAGAGCTTTATTTTAAAAACAAGATAGAGTTTTTAGAGAGAAATTGGTCTGTTCAAAGGCATCTTGTGGCAGAAGCAAAATTGTTCTAAGATTTTGCTGCAGCCTATTTCCTCCATTGCAATTGTGACCAGCTTCTCTCTCTCCCAC
>WAAE01023776.1:0-44547 GCA_013400495.1 Nicator chloris
TTTTCCTGGTGAATGCATCCCAATTTCAAATTTCAAAACCTCTCTCGTAGTCTCTGAATTTTAAAAACACTTAAGGACACTTTGCTGCCTAACCCCCCTCTGAAAACATTTGCAGATATGGAACAAAGAATTAGGATTCTGGAATAGGCCCTATCTACAAGTAAACTCATTGTGTCTAGTTTGTTCCCTTGTTATAGATCAACATGAAGGGGGAAGAGAAAGTCTTGTTCTCTTCCACCATTTTCCCTTGCATTGCTTTGGGATTACAAATTAGTTTGGTAACTGCTTTGGTCTCCAATTTCTCTGACAAGTGAGAACTCTTAACTTCCTCCCAGCTGTGCTCTTTATAGATAATGCAAGTAGCAAAGCATTGCATTCTGCCTTTGAGAGCTAGTTCACTTGTGCTCATATGAAGGGTATACATGCACCCTTATCCATCCAAAATCGAGGCATTTTCCACTCTGGTAGCACCCACCAGTGTCTACCCCTCTGTCATACTCTGCCAAAGCTTGTGGAATGAAGTTCAGCTGACTCCAGTCCAGTTCATCTCAGCTGCACAACCCTGCTGGAATAGTTTTCTCATGATGCAACATCGGTCTTCCCATTCTGGTGAACATCAGGAATTTCCTGTGAGACTTCCTCGTGGCACCTTTCAGCATCTGGAGCTGTTCAGGAGCTGTTTCAGCACCAGAAGCTTCTATTACACACTTCCATCACTGGCAGAGAGGTGAGTTGACAATCTTGGAGCTGAAGGACTGAACAGCATGAATGAATTTGTCCTTCATCACCAAAACCCCCCCCTCCAGTGTCCCTTCTCATCCTCCAGCAGGACACTTGGCAATGTAAGACACCTCAGAGATTGCTTCTCACCATGGAAGGAGAGACATCTTACTAATAATCAAATTCTCCAAAAAACTCCCTTAATTCATGGCTCCTTTGTTCACTCTGCCTTCTCCTTCAGCCTTGCAATGAGCTGATCTGTTCGTCCTTCCTTCTGGGATGGACAGTGAGCTGTACTTGCAGGTGTTTTGCCCTGTAGGTGCTCTGCTGTGAGAGCTCCTAATTGCTGGAGAGTGTGGATGTTCCTAGGATAATGTGTACATGGAGTTTCTCTTCCTTTCCCCCTACTTGTTCTTTTTGGAATTTAGCAGGGGATCCCACCAACACCTCCCACCTGGCATATGTTCAGCTCTGATCATTCTACCATTGGTTCAGGCAGAAATTTGCTCTCATTCTTGTCCCAGAGAACAAGGATTGGCTGGAGAAGGGCCATTTTGGTAGAATTAAGGGATTTGAGGCAATGTGATATGTTTCCTGTGCCCTTTTTCATTTTCTGTTATTCACATACAGGCTCAAGAGGGAAGAGGCATTTTAATTAAAGCACAAGGTTCATCTGGCGTGTGTTTGGCTACATCCACAAGGGATGGCTGAACTTTAATTGCAGAGGCTCCGTAAAGATCTCAGTTGGGGAAGGGAACCAAAACCATGTTTTCTTTCAGCAGAATGATGCTTTCTGACATCATTTTAGTACTAAGGAAAAGCTAAAACTCTAGAGTGGAGAGAAACCAAACTGTATCTGCCTGGGTGTGAATTCCTGTTGTATTTGGGGTGCACATGTGCAGTCAGGATCAATAGCAGGGAGAAATGCCATCCTAGAGGTTCTAACTTAGTTTTAAATGTTAACATCAAGGCCTCTGAATCACTGTGCTTGGGGTTTTGCCCTCTGCACTAGAAAGATGGGCTAGAAGTATATATTTAGCAATTATTTAGTAAGTATTGGACACGTTAACAGTGGGATACATGAGATATTATCCTTACTGAAATGAGCATTCTGGAACCTACTTAATGCTGTTGTAGTAGCAGTTGATTGTGGGAAGAAATATTTCCTTCTGTGTTGTTAACTTCAGAATGGCAGCAAGATGTGGTGGGCTGTACACACCATAATGATGTGTGCCTAAAAAAAACCCACCCCCATGTTCTGCATTCGTGGGCAGAGATGGGAAAAAATACTTGTCCCTTTAGAGCTGTCTCCCAGAGCAAAGAAATGTGGAAGCTCATTTATAAAATATGACCTGTGGATTGTTATTACTTGGCTTTTTGAGGCTCAGAATAGCAACAGGGCTGAGGACACTATTCATAGAGCAGAATGCCAGAAATGATGTGTTAACCTGAATCACAAACCATAAATTATTGAGAACTGCAGCTTTTGCTATCTTTTTACATGTTAAAATATTCCTTTTTGCATGGAAAGCCTTGACCATAGAGATTTGCATTTCTTCTTCCCATGGAGTATTTCTTCTGAAGAGTGTTTATTAAGGGATGATCTTTACACAAGCTGTGGGAAAGTGTAGATAAAAACAAAAGCCTCAGAAATAAATATCCTTATTTTCCAATGTCTTTACGTGTTTGTCAGAAGGCTGTAACATTTTTGTTCACACTTTTGAAGAGCATGCCAAACAATCCTCTCCTCTTGCAGTCAGCGCTCAAGTTTGCTCCAGAATTCACTAGAACATGTGGAAGGCTTAGGATGTGCTTCCCTAAGTTCTTGAAGGATGTCTTCACCTATTTTGTTTCAACTCTAGGAGGTAATAATGACAGCTAGCAATTCCAAGGAAACACGTTTTGCAATGTTGTTTGTTTCTAAGTGCTTTCTGTGGTTCCACCACTGCAAGACTGTAGCAGAGGCCAAGGTCCTGAAATCTGGATCCCAGTGCTGTCTTTTCTGTAAGGCTTGGACTCACTGCTCCGAGTGGCAGAGGACTGCAGGAATATTGCCAAGCTGGGACCATCATCCCTTTGGCTGTTTAGTGCATTTTCAGAAGTAATTCCAGGCTTAGACGAATCCACAGGTATTCTGTCTGAAAAGGTCATCCTGCCTGAGTCATTCCATTTAAGCAGCTAAGATTAAGTAAGATGAATCGTGGTGAGAATGAGTCATCATGTGATTTAGAATGAAATTTTCATTATTGGCCACCAGGACAGACTATGTCTGAGTGTAGTAGAATCACTCACAAAATAGGCAATATTTCATCCTGGAGGTCTGGATATAGTGTTCAATATTTTCTTGACCTTGCATGGATGTTATTTTTGTCCAGCATCATACAGTAGGTGATCAGCATGGTACCTAAGAAGTAGATCCTCATAGCTTTAAAATTTGCTCCTACTTTGGGATTTCAGATGCCCACTCCGAAAATTCTGTGCTGCTGCAGGATTTACTCTGTAAAAGCTGCCAGAAGTCAGATTTGTTTGCGATTTTAGTTCCCCTTGTCTGGCATTAGATAATGAGATGCAGTTACCAGGACTTTAATTTTAGAGAGCTGATGAGTGTCCACAGCTCCTCCTAAAGTCAGCAGAACTTGTAAGTACTTGCACTTCTGGTAATTGGGTTCTGGCACAGTGTGTTTCAGAATGATACATTCAAAAGCTAGAGCGCTTAAAATTAGTGGTTGTTTTGCAACTTTGATCTCTTCCTCATGTGTAAAACTCATTCTGTTATATGGAAATAAACCAAGGATATAAACTTCTGAGAAAAGGACTCTGAGCTCTGCTGCACACCATTTATTTTCCTATTACTCTTTGGATATTGTTTATTTGACATGTTGTCTGTCCCCTTGCCTCCCCTTCCTTTTTATTTTAATTGGGACCTGGTTATTGGCTGGAAATTCCACTAACATGACTCATCCCTGCGCTGGAAATGACTGTGAGCAGGCATCACATTGTGGGATTTACTTCCCCCCTCCTTTTTCTTTTTCCTTCTAAGTGCTTTATCGTGGCACGAGCTTGTAATAATAAACTAGGAAGGAAGTTGGAGCTAATAATTTGGTTCTGAATGCACAAGCCCTGCCAAATTTCCCCACAGGCATGAAACAGCCGCTCAAGCTGTGACACCAGCAAATTAAATCCTGGAGCTAGCTGACCAGAAGTAATGAAATGTGTATTTACCATACTGATGCTGTCAGTCTTAAGACACACTGGCTTTACAATCTAGTTAAGTGGGGCACGTTTGTCACTTCCAGTGGTGCTTGGAGAAAATACTCAGGTTTTTCCTTAGGCTTCTTTTCAAAATCACCAGCCCAGTGCTGGCTGGCAACCCTGACCTTGTACGACTTGAAGAAAGCATGCCCAGAATGGCCTGTCCTTCTAAAACACTGCCCAAGTGAAATCCATATTCCAAAGGAGATAAATGATTTCGTCTCATGACGTGTTAATTGCCAATTCTTTTTATTGATCTCTTATCTGCCGCTCCAGTCTTAGCAGGTGAAATTAAAGGCTAAAAGTTATTTCAGGAGCCAGTGGAGAGTAAACAACAGGTGTCTGATAGTCTAACACGTGGCTAGAGTGAAATGAGCCACGTGTAGATGTATCAGTCTCTGAAGGCTTCCAGCACCTCACAGAAATGGCCTAAAAACAATTTTATGAGACGGCATGATCGAGTATGTCTTGAAAAAGCAAAAAGGGTTTTAATCAAATAAGAAAATAATACAAAATCAAAGAAAAAAGCCCAGTACAGTTTAGGGAAAGGTCCCACACACCCACTGCAACACCTTGAAAATGCTCTGAGAAACCTGGTGCTCTCTCTTAAGTATTGAAGGATTTGGGTGGGTTTTCTGGCAGACTGCCCAATAAATAATAGCTACATTTCTGAGGAACAGGTAAAGAGAACTATCAAGGTAAAGAGACCTATCAGTGTTTTTGTCTTGGCATTGAGCCTATTGCTGCCAGGAGAGCAGAGTTATTTCTAGGGATTTTTTCTTTTATGTCCTAAGGTGAAACTGAAACCCTTTTTCCTTGTATGGAAAACATTGACCTGGTCGTGGGAGAGGTCTCCCCCAAACCACGTGTCCCATGGATGCAGCAGTTGGAAAGCCTGTGAGCACACAGAGGTGTGGAAGAGGGACACACAATCACTGGAAAGGGGCCACTCAAGAGAGGGATGCATCCTGCAGATGGGCACAGTGGTGGGTTGCATGGCTGCTAAAGAGATGGCCCTCAAAAGATGCATCATGGCAGCAGTGCTTCCAAAGAGCATCTGGACACAGGCACACAGATGCGGGAAGCTAGCATTTCACAATCCCCACGTGCTTGGGGTGATAGAGGACCCAAAAAAAAGCTATTTACCCCAGACAGGTGTCATGGGTAACAACAGCAAGTGTCTGAGGGTTTTATTTAGCTAGCAGAGGCACTCTGTGGTAGTTGTGTGAGAACTGTTGAAGAAGGCTCGTGAATCATTGGCTGAATGGTGCTTGCTGTGGATTCACAAAAACACTGAGGGGCCAAAAATGAAAGTATGGTCTTCATCACGGTTAATACAATACCCATGGAAGAATCAAAGAGTAAAATCACAACCCATATGAGGATTCTCTGAAAGCATCTAATTATATCCTAGGAATGTCCATGACTCTGCAATTATATGCTTATTTTCCAGCTGTACTTGATTAGCGTAGCAAATGATTTCTAGGACAACTAGCTCTAAGGAACTTGCTTTGAACTCTTTGTTGGCACATATAAATGTGTTTGGCACTCTGGGCTGGCTCCTCATGGCGAGGTAGGCACGTGGAGCTGGTGCTGTGGAATTCAGTGCCAAGGCCACGGGAAGGCCAGAATCATTCTGAAGGCAACACCCTTCTTTTTCCTCCAGTGAAGCATTCAAATGCAAGTCTGTGGAAGGTCAAAACCCACAGGCTTCTGTGGGATTATACGTGAACTTCAAGCTAAGTGTGTAGAAATAACCTTGCTGGGTCCTTGCCTGGTCTTGGAAGACAGCCATGGCTTCTGTGATACAATAGTGCATGTGCTTTAGGAAAGGCAGCTCACCTGTGCCTTCCTTCTCCTGCCTTCCTGCACCAGGAGGGCTGAGGTTGCATTGATTCCACATTTTCTGAGTGAAAAGAAAAT
The DNA here is from genome assembly GCA_013400495.1 of Nicator chloris. NCBI lineage: Eukaryota > Metazoa > Chordata > Aves > Passeriformes > Pycnonotidae > Nicator > Nicator chloris. Next base: position 5,896 of record WAAE01023776.1, read on the forward strand.
AGGGAGGAAGAAGGATAAGGGAACCTCTACTTGGTTTCAACCAGACCTAAGCATAATCCCCAGTTAAATGTTTGAGTCTGTGTGAATCCAAATGCTAGACTGGGACTGAAGGCAAAATACAACCACTTGAAATGTAGAATTTTGATCTACTCAAGGGTAAGCCTGTTGAATTCAGCTCAGGCTGAGGAAAACACTTGGAAGCTTTTATGTAGTTGCAGTCTTACATTATAAACCTTTTGGAACAATGGCTTTGCCATCTGTGAAAAATTACCCAGACTTCCACACCAAAATATTCTCCCACTGATCACATTGGCAGATACAATTCTAATGACTTTAAAGCAATTTTTTAAAAGACTAACTAAAGTAAACCTCAAATCAGCAGCTGGAGTTGCATTGCCTCTATTTTTAATCTCAGGCTTGGAGCTGTCTAGACAGGTTATCCTATTTGGGTTGGACTGATTATTTGCTTTGTGCCTTGTTCTCCTGTTGGATCAGATGAGTGGATTTGCTGAGGGCCTTTGTCTCAAGCCTGTGGCTTTGCCTCTAGGGTTATAACCTTAGGTACACTGTAAATGTCAAAGCCCAATGATGATTCCATCAATACATGCAGAGACAAACTGCTGCTGTTATAAATCTTACACTCCTAGAACCAATTATTTATTCTTGATGGGTTTATTTCTGCCGTTGTTTTTGTTGTGGGTGGGTTTTGTTGGTTTTCGTTGTGTTTTTGTGGGGGTTTTTTTTGTTGTGGTTTTTTTTTTTTTTATTTTTTTTTTTTTTTTTTTTTGGTTTTTTGTTGTTGTTTTTTTGGGGTTTTTTTGTGTGTGTGTGTTTTTTTTGGTTTTTTTTTTTTTTTTGTTTGTTGGTTTTTTGTTGGTTTTTTTTGGGTTTTTTTTTTGGTTTTTTTTGGTTTTTTTTGTGGTTTTTGGAGAGGGGGAGGTTTTTTGGTTTTGTTTGGTTTGGTTTGGTTTTGGTTTTTTTGTTTCTTTTTGAATACCAGGAGTTAGCAACACCATATGTGTGAATTTCAAACAGGGATCCTGGTTCTGGCAGCATAAAACCCAGAAATAATGCTTTCGTGGAAGAACTCCCACCAAACAAAACCATGAGAAAATAAGAGGTAGTCAGGCTGCTAGAATTAATCTCTGAAGGAGGTCTCTAGCTCTCTCTGGTACAGGAACAACTTGATGGAAGAAGTAGCAAACTAACCTTGCTTTTCCACCTTTCCCTGAGAGCTCTCAGCTTGTGAAATATGAAGGAAACAAAAATACTGTGGAGCTGGGAACTGAAAATACCAGATATTACAGTTTTCACAGGGGTTAAAAAAATTATAAGCTGTGGTGTAGTCCAATAAACAAAAATGTAACTCTTAAAGTAAGTTTGAACTTTTCCTTCTCATTAATTAGCATGAATCTGTTTTGAAATTCCTGTAGAGAACAAGTGCTTCTCCTGACAGCTGGCTTGAAATTAATAAAAAGGAAAGTATTTTCAGCTGGCAATGGCTTAACACGCTCATGATACCTGAAAACAAGGTTAAATCGCTCCTTTCTCTCTGCTACTAATAAAAGAAATATTGAAAATTAAATGCTGTAGGTTAGGAAATGAAAAGTGCCAGCCAAATCTATGGACATAGTGGTGAGAGCTGCTTATCACTTGGTACTTGCTGAAATGGGAATATTTGGAAAAGCTTTGGCAGTACCAAAAACTACTCTTCAGTTGTAGGCTTTCAGAATATATTGCACTGAGGAATATATGATCCTGTTTCTGCAAGATAAAAGAGTCTTGATTTAATCACCTCTTTTTTGGGGATTTAAATGACTTTGAGGCTTTATTGGAAATCCTCCTGCCCCTGATACCCTTTACAATCTCATCCTTCTGCTCTACTTCACCTTTCCTCATGAAAGGATGGCAGAGGCTTTATTCCTCAGGATGTAAGGAATGGAGTACCTGGAGTATCAGAAAACACACAGCAGGATCCAGCCTCTGCTGCAGAGACACTGGCTTCTGATAATCAGATACCTCTGGACTTTGGCTGACTGTGAACTGTTGCCTGAAATAATTGCTTCTGTTTGATGCTAACTCTCCTGTAGAATACAAGATATAACTTTATTGCAAATATATCGTGAGTATCTTATGAATAACAAGGGAAATAGGTGAAAGTAAAATACTAGATTTTACTTCAGAAAATGTGGGCCTGATATTTCTGGGTCTGACAGATTTTAGCCTGCTAGCCTGGTAATTTTCTCCCAAGGGAGAAATTCTTAAGAAAGCTTCTTCTCAAAACAAATCCTGGCAAACAACTCTCCTTTCTCCAAACAATCTTTCTCCAGGTGGTGTTTTGCTTTTCTAGTTCTCAAACCATTTCAGCTGTTTCTCTGGTTTAACCAATGGGGTTAGAGAGGTGTTGTTCCTATTCACCAATCGTGTTAAGTCTGTATCAGAACACCTTATAAAAAATAGTAAGAATTAGACAATAAAGTTTTTTCTATACTCTTTGCCTTCTGAAATATTTGGAGTCTCTCATCTTTTTTCGTGTCCTACAACAACAATCAAACTCTTTATTCTTGCCTTGTAGAATGCAGAGCCTTTCCAAGTTGCCGTCCGAGAAGACAATTGTATCATTGTCTCCCTGGAAGCATCAGATGTGGTGAGCTCATCCTCTGTATATGTTGTGAAGATAGCTGGAGAATCCAAGAACTACTTTTTCCAGTTCGACGAATTCAATAGCACTTTACCTGCCCCTGTGGTTTTTAATGCCAAATACCATGGCCTGTATTACATAGTGACTCTCTTGGTAGTGAACTCAAATATGGTTTCCAAGTCAGCAAGATCAGTCACTGTGTTAACCAGTAAGTAACACCTTAATCTTCTTTTCTTCTGTTTCTTGTCTGTGTCTGTGGCTTTTGTTTCCCCAGAAGTTCTTCTTGTCAAGAAGGTTGGGTGGTTGTTGGGTTCTTTTTCAGTGGGTCCTGCTGGTGTGTAGGATGCATCCCTGTGTGAGAACAGCAGGGAAGAAGGCTTGACAAGGTGTGAGTGAAAATTCACAAGGTGTGGGCAAAAGGAAAGGGGAGGCTGTAGGTTTCCCTGGCTGACCCTTCCTGAGCACTGAGGTGTAACAAACAGTGTGATGAATGAACCCCCCTTTTCAGATGTTCATCCTAAACCCTTTGAACCAGGAGCTCCAAAAATCTAGTAAAGTGCATGACAAGTGTTGGCTGACATTTCAGTGTAAGCACTCTTATGTGGTGAGTTTTATTCTGTTTTAAATGCTGTAATATTGTTCTTTGATTGCTAATGTGTGGAAGCAATACTAAACTTGGAAAGCAGACACCAGTCACCAGAACCATGTGTTTCTGCCAGTACAGCTGAAGGTGTTTGTGATGGAGAGCACATTTGTAGTAGCCTGTCTCTTACTATTTCCAGGTGCATTGATCCTGGGGCAGACGTGTGATTTTGTTTTCTCTGTCACCATACAAAGTAACACAGATTTCCAACTGTGCTTCAGCCTCAGAGGTTGATCCAGGACTGGTTCCACGTGCCAGCCTGGAAATTGAAAACAATTTGTAGAATATAAAATGATTTCTTCACCTGGTAGATGGCAAAAATCTGTTTGGATGGAGCCAGACTAATTTTCAGATTTTGTTTTTTCCCCTAAATGGCACCTTGGATTGTATGGGTCATTTCAGTTGTATTACATCTGAGGAATGGTTATGATTTTTCTTGTAGCTATATAATTTTCTTGTACCTGTATAATTGTGTCAATGAGGACACACCATCCATGGTGATACCATTCAAAGCATGTTAAAGAAGGTTCATGTGTTACTATTGAGTGAGGTGCCTAAAATTTAGGAGTAACAAGATTTTGCATCATCTGTACATTCTTCAGCCTTCCCTCATGTGCTCAGGTTGATGAGGAAACCATGAAGGGTCCCATGGGAGAAGTATCATGTTGTTGGGTAATGCAAGTACTGAACAATTTTAGGGTTCACAGGCAGCCTGAATTTCCTTTCCTCACTGCTGTAACCCTGTAAGCAAAGCAGTAATTTTAATCAATTTTCAATTTTCTGTTTGTTTCCTTAAAAAAAAATTGAAATAATTCAATAGTAATAATAAATAAAAACAAATAAATAATGGATAATGAATAATAGTAAAATAGATAAAATAAAATAAATAATTAAATATGTAAATGATAAATATATATATATTTAAAATAATTAAATATACAACTGGAAAAAAAATGCTTCAATATGATGCATTTTTAGCAGGTTTGGGGTGCTGCATTTGCAGTTGTGCAGCAGGGCTCATTGCTCTTTGATTTCCAGAGCCCACGAGGGTCTCTGGCAGCAGGGGAGGTGTGATCCAAGCTGGCAGATGGTGCACACACTCCCGTGCAGGGAATCTCTGAAGGAAGAAGGAAGCCAGAGTCACTCAGCCCACCAAAGCCAGCCCCAGGCTTCCCATTTCTGGCTCAGGGCATTTCCACAAGGTGGAAAAGCGTGAGGCTGATGGCTCCAAGGGCATATCCTGGGTCACCCTCCCTCCTCCAAGGCTGGATGGGTTCACCAGCTGGCTGATGGGGGTGTGCTGGCAGCATCTTGGGGTTTCCTGCTGTGGCCTCTGCTGCTCCCCCAGAGCTTGGGAGGACCAGTGATTCTGGCACTCAGCCAGTGCTGCCAGTGGGAAAGGTGTAACAAAGGGATAACGGTGGATTTCTCTGGTTTTGCCTCAACAGAGGGACAGCCACGTCCACGAAAAGGAAAGGATTTCAAATCCTGCAGGCAGCTCTGAAGGATGCTGTGCTGAGCTCTGAAAGTAGGCTGTAAATTGGGAGCTTTGGAAGGGAAAGGATCCAATCTCCCCTGTGATGTTTTCTGTCGGGCAGACTGATGAGTGCTGGCTCTCTTGTAGCAGCCTTTGCTCCTGAGTTCATCTCGTGGAGCACAAGGCTACTGAACTGAAAGTAAATTTGGAATGAAAAGATAGCGTGGCAGGGTGGGCTTTTTAAGGTGTTTCAGTACCCTTCAGGTTTTGAGAAGAGATCTTAAAACTCCTGTAGTGACCACTGGTTTCTCCTACAAAAATGCACGAGCTGGTATTTGGTTGTTGGGTTTCCTCCCCCTCTTATTGATATTGTCCACCACCTGTTTTACATAATTTTATGACTATCAATTACCCTGATTTTTTTGGCAGATAATAATTAGGATAGATTAATATTTTTCTTTTTGCCCTATGCTCTCTGGCTGTTTAATATTCTTGGTTTATTTAATCATGTGAAGAAATGTAACAACCTAAATTATTCCATCTACATCTTACACCTGAAAGAATGGCACATTTCAATCAGCTTCCAGTACCAAATGAATTCCTGTTCTAACTCCATTGGCTTCAGGAGAGCTTTACCAGTGGCAGGTTGACCCCATTCATTAGGCTGCCACAAAATAAATCAAGCAGGGTAGCCAGTGTGCCAGTGTGGTTATCCCCAAGGCAGTGCTCACAAGAGCTTTTTGGGATCTCCTGCAAAGAAGGTGCAGCCTTTCAACGTGTGCTGGAGGTCTGAGTTTCACACAGAGCTGTGTGTGCCCAAAAAAGTGCTAGTCAAAACGAGACCAAGGTCCCTCAAAGACTTTGCCTACTTAGAAATTCAGTGAGAGTCTTGAAATGCCTCTGCTTTCCGATGGTATATCCTGATGACATTTCCTTTCTCCATCAATATGCTACATCTAAGGGAATTGGCAAGAAAAAGCAAGGCAAGAACCCACTTAAGAGAAGACTTTTGTTTTACCCCTTAAAAGGTTCTGGCCAGAAAAGCGTTGAGAAGCTAACAAAATATATATTTTATACATTGTATTTTGGCATATATATGTGTAATTCTTCATATAAATGTAAGGGCATAAATGTATGTGCGTATAAAAATACAAAATCATGTCACATAAATATACCTATAACATAGACTCATAGTATCATTTAGGTTGGGAAAGACCTCTAAGATAATCAAGTTCAATCATTAACATGTCAAGTTCACCACCAGACCATGTCTCCAGGTGCCACCTCCACATATTTGAACTCTTCCAGGGGTGGCAACTCAACCACTTCCCTGGTAGCCTATTCCAATACCTGACCACCTTTTCAGTGAAGTTTTTCCTCAGAACCTCCAGATTTTTCAGGCACAATTTGCCCTTAATGAAGCCATCCTGGCTGCCTTGGGTCACCTCCTTGTTTTGCATGTGAGTGTATCATCCATACACAGATTCATGTGTGTATGTTCCTTTTGAGGTTTCTGTTGTTAATTTGGTCCTTTTCTACAAGACTGCACGGTTCTGCTTGTCTCTGATTGGAATAATTTCAGGAATAATTTATATATATATAATATATAATTAATATTTTCTCATGTTAATCAAAACACCACAAATGTTAGAATTTCCTCATTTAGGTTCTGTGGTCCAGATGGTTGTGATAAAAAGGATGAGCTATTTGAAAACTCTTAGATAAGATACCTGTAACATGGAATTTTAGCACAAAAGTGCACTTTTTGCTCCTGATTCTGTAGCAAAATTGTGTTCAGCAAATTGGGCTCAGTACTTCACTGAAGGAGAAAATCAGAAACCCTGACTGCCTTTTTAAAAACGCTTGCAATGGTTTTGACAAGAATAGTTGTGAGAATCTCACCCTCCTGGCTGGATTCCTGTGAATCTCACCCTCCTGGCTGGATTCCTGTGAGTGCAATTGTGCTGTGCCTGTCAAAGTGACCTTCCTTCCAGTCTTCAGTCTGGACAATTGAAGTAGTTCTGGTATCTAACACAACAGTTTCAGGCCTGCTTTCCTCTCCTCTTGGAGCTTTGGCTTTTCAATGAAGTAACTCTGGAATAGATACAATTTATTTAGCATTTTGAAATATTTGACTGAAAATTCCACCTTGTTACTAATTGTTTTTAAAGTAGTTCATGAAATAAATAAGGAGCACATCTGTAAACTCGGTGACTGAAATTTTCACTCACTCATCCTACATTTTCCCAGCTTGAAGCCTTATTTTATTCTTCCCAGGATGAGTCACACCCATATAGCATCTTCTTTTTTTCTTTCATATTCACTGTCAACTTTATATTGTGAAGGAAAAGATGTTTATACCTTTCAAGGAATGGGGAAAGCAGTACATTGCAAGCCTATTGTGTGCTGCAGGAAAAAAATGTGTCTGCTGGGAATTGGAGAAATCCAGATCTGAGGATCTCTGATGGTAATTAAGAGCAGCTCTGCCTGGCTTTTATTGCAGCTGATGATTAGGAGTTTTGAGTGGTAAAATGTCTCATTGCTTCAAAAGCTGATGGTTCCTTACATACATGACTGTGAGCTGTATTTCATTTAGGGAGAGTTCTGCCTCTGTGTCTCCCACAAAAATACTCTTCTTGAGAGGCCAACAGGCTGCCTGGGCCTCTGATCTCCAGCCCTCAGAAAGTAATTGGCATTAGATCCACTTATTGCTCTGTTGTCATTGTGCCAGATGCTGCAGGAAGTGATTCAGCAGGTCCAGTCCTTTCCTCTGGCTTGTTAATGGATCAGAGTTCTTTAACTCAGAGCTTCAGAGGGGTTTTTTTCCCTAATGAAATGTGAAACTTTAGCCCTTCATGTTTTTCTTTCTGAAAGGGTGATGTGAAACACCTTTAAAAAGGCTGGTTATCTGTGGCAGCCCTAACTTTGAAATGTAACTCAGAGCAGCATCTAGGTCCATTAGTGCTCATCTTTTCCCAGCAAATAATCCATGTTATCCTCTTTTTAGGGTGAAAAAGCTTCTCCATCAGAATCAAAGAAACAGAAAGAACTGCAACCATATGATTTCCTGCTGTAATTTGCATTGTAAGGAGAATCTAAACAATTGGCCTAAATCTGTTCAAGAGCAATAGCTATGCCTTTGTTCTTGTGACATTATTTTTTAGGTTGTGTCATCTTTTTATTTATCACCCTGTGTGGCCTTGTAGAAATTGCTCTATGTGTCATCATTGCTCAGGTACTATTTCCACTTATATTCCCCCTTCTTAGCACAATATCACTATTACCTATCATAAAATGGAACTTTATGTTCTCAGTGTATTGAGCAACAGCTGCTTTAATCTCAAAGGTGGTTTCTTTTTAACAAGAGATAAAACATCCTAAAGCTTCAGTGCAATGGAAGCTTTACCCTGGCTGTGCCTTACTCCCAGTAATCATCCAGATACATAAATAGTGTCACCCTGGGGAGAAAATGACATCATTCACAACTCCTTCCTGTGAATAAAGGGAATTACCCATGGGGGCTAGGTCACTCTGTTAGTGGGGCATCTTTTTTTATAGAAGTCACAATATGGAGGTAAATAATGATCAGCCTGGGTTCCAGTGTGAGAAGCAAGAGATCTCAGTCCCACATGTAGTGCTGCATTCTAAGCTACAGCAATCATTAATTCCATTTGTAGGGTCACCCAATCTACACATATTACAAACAAATTGGTTTGGATTGAAATATGGTGCTTATTTTCACAGCACATTTTTTCCTGCCCCTGAATTGCAAATATTAACGCATCTGACACAAATTGGATACGTTAATGAAGGATTTAGCATACAGAATTTTCCAGGGCATTTGAAGATTATATTAGGCACATTTGTTATGCTATCTTGATGCTTGTGTAGTGCAAGTTATAGCTAAATGCTAAATGCTGGAAAGTCTAGGATAACAGGAAGTTTATCCTGTAAACAGATAAAATGGAAAAGCAGTTGCTGCATAGGCAGAGGATTCTGAGACACTGAGAAAAAATGGCAAATCTAGGATTTGGTCCTGCAATCTTGTCTATGTGTGTGTAGTATAATCTCCAAGCCTAAAAATAAAGAGATTGTAAGTGAAGAGGGACTTTAAACTATTAGAGGGACATTGAAATGCTCTAAGTCCCTTCTGTGATATGACTTCAGTGTAGTACAGGGCTTTTATAAAGCTCTGAGTATTATATTTCTGTGATTCTACTTTATTTGGGCTATTTCTTGACAGCCAGTGAAATCTCTGACAAGCTGGATCCTAAACACTGAAAATAGTAAAATTAAAAAGACCAGACTGTTTATGCTCTGAATTATAAATACAGATAGTAAAGAGTGGCATTTTACATATTCTTCAATTTTAATAGCCCTAGGAGCAGTTAGTAAAAGTGAAAGGCAGAATGATGGTTATCTGCTGAGCGTTCTTTTAATTTCACAGTGTGCAAATAGCTCTTGATGTGAAGATTTGGTGCTGAAGGAAGCAAGATAAGGGAAGAATCTTTAAATTGAATTATGCCACTCGTGCAGCTCTGCTAACATCAGCCATGAGCAAGGAGAGGAGAGCAACACGAAAGAGAGTCTGTGGTGATTACCGCTTAATTCAATTGTTGCTTAATTAAATCAAAGCATCAGGAGGAAAAATCATTTGGATTAAAAATGAATATAGCTTCCATCCTTTATTTGATTTGTTGTAGGAAGGAATAAATGGGGTAATTGAATCACTGGCATAAGAAAGTTTCAGTAATTCTTTCAGAAATGAGGAGAGCTCAGATGTGAATGAGATAGCAGAAAGCCCAGGGCACACCTGCTAACGGGAGAGATGACTGCACAGAAGCACTGTGCTATTTAGAGAAGGTTATTGACATTTAAACCACTCTCGTGTGCTGTGTGGGCTGTGAGATGAGCCCTCTGGCCATGTGGGTAGTCATTTCCACTATTTATTTCGGGATAAGTGATGGGAAGAGCGTTGGCAGAAAGAAGAGGGTAGGCTTTGTTTCCTGTGCTCTGCTTTACTCCTGTTCATTTCTGGGCTATCATGAAATGTCAGCAGAATTTTCACAGATCCCATCACTGTTGGTATCTGTGAGATGGGGAGTTTCTCCTTGTAAGTGGTTAATGTACAAATACACTGATATAAATCTGATGGAGATAATGAAGTGCCTTTGCTGTGAGAAATAGTTTAATAATCCCACACTATTGCATTTCCATGCTCTGGCAGAGTTAGAAGTGATGACACATTGGTGTGGTGAGAGATTCTCTTTGCATCTATGGTTTTATTCCCAGTTGTTTTTTCCTCTCTGTTTCTCATCACATCTTAATGCTGTAGTGAAAATACTCTGCTGGTCATTGGGATTTACTTTTCTCTTTCACTTCAGTCTTGCTTTTCTGTCTTTGATTGAGCTACTCCACCTCCTGTGGGATAAGTCCACTTTTGATACTGATACTTCCATTTTACCTACTCTTTCTCTTGCCCGTTGTGCCTGTATGTTCTTTGGGGAAAAAAAAAAAAAATTTTAATTACCTTTTCTCCAGGACCTATGGCAGCAGAATTTTGAACTCAAACAGGTCCTGTAAAGCCATACTCATCAACAACTGCAATTTTGCAATCTGATCCCTCTAGTGTGCAAGAACTAAATCAACAGCCTAATCTTTATAAGGATGTAGGCATAATTGCATTAACTATCTCTATTAGAATATGTTACTATGAGAAATTTCAGCTAACACCATAACCCTGCTTGGACCTCTTAGCCACGGGATAATTGGGTTGCTGTCAATTTTTTCTTGCTGAAGAGAGCATTGAAGGTGTTTTTTCTGTCAGTTTTTCTTGGGGTTTTTTTATGAATAGAGAAGGCTGAATAAAAATGTGGCTCTCTTATTGCCAGCAAAAATCCAGACTCCCAGCAGCAGTGAAATGACATGGTTTTCCTCAGCTGACAGAGCTACACTGGCCTGGATTTCTGATCACAGGACACAGGATATTTTTCTTACTCTTTGTAGCCTCCCTGGCTCTCATTTCAGAGCACTGGAGCAGCAGTTCCTGACTTAGCTCCTTCCTATGCACAGGCTTTCCCTGTGCCCTCCAATAAACCACTTCACTTCTCTGGACCTCAGTTCTTCCTCTGTAAAATAATGGTAGTGGTACTGTTTATTTTGTAGAAGTTTGATGTGGATAAACAGGTAAGGATGGTGGCCCTCTCACATGGTAGCAATGGGGACTGCATAACTACCCATGAAAAAAAGAAATGTATAAACACCAAAATAGAAATTCTTTATTAATTTAGCTTCCTTTGCCCATTACATGGATAATTTTCTCAGCTCATCTTAAAAGCTCTACTTTTATGCTGAAGTCACGAGCAATTTCAAGTGTTGTGTTGATTTTTGTCTGGGCATTTTGACGTGATTGACAAGTATTAAAGATGAAAATGTTTCTGAGGTGATGACTGTGAGTGCTTAAATAATAACAATTTTTTCATGTCAAATATGGAATTTTTTCTGTTAAAGCATGATTGTTAAGAAGATACATTCTTTGAGGGGAGGGGAATATAGAAATACTGGCTCTGACAATGTCCCAGGTAACTTTGCCTCACACCTCAGTGAAGCCCCAAATATCACCTGGCAGGTTTAAGAGTGCTTGTGCCATACCTACAAAACCATTTATTTTCTTTGGTATTGTACATGTGCAGAGAGCTCAGTTTGCCTGTTAATCTGCCCCTTTCTTCTGTTTTTCTCCCTTTTGTTTGTATGTCCTTTAGAACCACTTCCTGTGAGCAATGTTTCTATCTATGATTACAAACCATCTCCAGAAACAGGAGTGTTGTTTGAAATTCAGTACCCAGAGAAGTACAATGTTTTTACCAGGGTAAATATAAGCTATTGGGAAGGAAAAGACTACAGAACAATGCTGTACAAAGGTAGGAGGACACTATTTCACCAATATTTAATGCTAACTCGGCTGGAAACATTGTGAACAGTGGCCTTAGATGGGGTTTTGACACGTATTTGTACAATGATTTGTGTTTCTGGTAATGTGCTGATATATGATATAATAGCTTTTGTATTGTAAAGTAATGGATGGGTCTTTGAATTGAGCTGGTGGTTAACTTGGGGTTTTTAAATTGCTAGAATCCTAGTTCTAGTGATGTTCCCTTTCTTTTGGATTTTAGAGGAAGGCTTGGTGGTCTGCATTTTTGAATTCAGTCTGAAATCAGCCTGGGAAGGCATCCCCAGTCACTGGTGCTTCTGTGTCAGTTCAAAGCACTTCAAAAGCTCCCAGGCTCTTCCCTCTGGCCAAGGTTTCCTCTTTGCTGTGTAGCTGATAGGAAAGCTCTGGGACATCCCAGAGGAGGGAAGCCCATTCAGTAAACCTGATGGTTGGCACAGGATCAAACCTGGGGGTTCTGTATCACCATGCAGTGACACAGTGCTCTGCTGTAGAGGACATCAGTGCAGCATTCAGTGTTGTCCCTGAGCTAATAAACCCTGCTGCATAACAGAAATTTCAATGTTCTTAAAATAATCTAATCAAGGGCAATCAGTCTAACAGTCTAGACAGTCAGCTTAAGCAAACAACCAAGCTAACCACCTGAATGATCCAGACAAGAGCAAATTCTGCCTGCTTTTTTATTTGTCCATAACTGAACCCTTTCATACATTTATTTACAACTTTTGCCCTGCGGTATAGCTTAAGCACAGCATCTGTCTCAGACATATAAATGAGACCATAAATGTCCTGTGGGGAGCATCCTGAGAAGTGAGGAAGGCACCCACATGCCCTGTGGACCCCAAAACCCCAATGGTTTAACATCCCACAGTGGCAGTAAAATGCCTTTGGGCAATCCAGTAGGTGCTGAAATGAATTTTAGGCACTGAATTAAGGATCCCAGAATAGAGGACTGGTCACTGGAAACTCTCTTTAAAGTCAGCAGAGGGAGATACACACCTCCAGATGGAGGTCAGAGAATTTGGGAGTCTCTTTGCTTCAATACAAAGTGGGGCTAGAAATCCCATTTTCAATGCTGTAAAGTGCCAGAAGTTAGGAAGAGTAAAGTCGGGATCATAGCAGAAAATATAGGTGACCTCTTTGCAGACAACAAAAGGGATACCAGCAGTAACTTTTATCTTCTACAGCTAATAGATGGCTCCGGGGCCTACAACCCTAAAGCTGCTGATAAATAAACGAGTCAGCCTAAATTAGGAGATTCACTAATCAGCTTGCACACTCCTTCCCACAGCCTGGTAGCCCTAAGCAGGCTCCCTTCAGCCCTCAGGTGTGGTGGACGTGAGCTGAGCCCCTGGATTGCAGGGGGATGCTCCTTTGAACATCTCCCACAAACGCTGCGCCTCAGTCAGCAAAAGACCAGAGAGGCTTTTGCGTGCAGCAGTTAAAGGTCTGCAGGAGCTGTCAGATGCTCTTTGAGATATCCAGTGTCATGTGGAGCAGGTTGCCAGGTTTGGTTCCCTTGCCAGTGAAAAGCAGCTCATGTTTTTTTTGGTTTTGTCTTTTTTTTTTTTCTTATCGTCTTTCTGGTAGCAAAGCAGCTCTGGCAGCCAGGAAAAGTGTTGGCAAACTGGATTATTACAATTCCGTGTCTCAGAGCAGGCTGAAAAATGTATAAACATCTAAAACATTGCCCATTCACCACGTGCAGTCACATTATCAGAAAGTGAACATTTGATGCATGATCCTCTTTTGTTTTTTCCCTTTCTTCTTTTCTCTTTAAACCTTCTGCAGATTTCTTTAAAGGTAAAACAGTTTTCAATCACTGGCTGCCAGGCATATGCTACAGTAACATCACATTTCAGTTGGTGTCAGAAGCAACCTTCAACAAGAGCACGCTCGTGGAATACAGTGGGGTCCAGCATGAGCCCAAACAGCACAGAACAGGTGAAGAAAATTCTTACACATTGTTTCTTCCAAGTCTGTATTGCTGCTTTTCTTGCTGCTGTGGGGAGGGGATTGACCCCACAGAGAGCAGGGTCTGTGTGGGAGCAGTCCTGGGAGCATGGGAGGAGGATGTTGTGGCTGTTCCATAGCCTGTGGAGAGGGAAATTTGTGTGAGTGTTTCTGTTATAAAGCTCACTTCTTAGAAAATAACTTCTGCTTCACGTGAGATATCCTGGGCCTCGTGCTAGGAATTAATTTTTAAGCCACAGGAATAGCTGCACTGAGCAGACAATTGATCTATCCCTGTTGGTGTGTCCCCTAGTGCAGTGAATCATAGCTGAGCTGCTCGAGAAGACCTTCCTCATTGTGCATTTTCCATCACGGAGAGGAATGTCACAGTTGCCCGACTTGGCGGCCAGTTTGTGCCCTGAAGCATGAACTTTTAATTTCCAAGACAGCAACGTTGCAAAGGCTGAAAATTGCATTTGTTCAGGGTCCAGAACTAATTTAATTTCATCCTGGGACGGTGCCCAAAACTTTTTCGTTAATCTCTTGGACCACAGACATTTATCAGGGTCCAAAGTGAAATGAAGCAGCGATAAAATCAAAAGGCCAGATCTTCAGATGAATACACTGATGTTGGTCCATTGCCTTGGACAGAACACAGCCAGCTGATGCCAGCTGAGTTCTGTCCTGAAGATCCTAAATATAGCTGTTGAGATATTGAACCATAACCAAGAGGATCGTGCTTTTTTCTTTCCTGCTGCCCTCCCATCCCTCATTTTTCACATGAACTGCAATGAGAATGTAGAGTCTGGCTATTAGTGGCTGTGGCTGGGATGGGAGTTGAACAAATTAGTGTGCTGTAAAGTGCCAGCTTTCAAGGTGCCAGGCAAAATTATTTGCAGAGGCTACTCACACTTAGAGTGTGTAAGGAGAGGCAGACAAGCAATTACAGTGAGACAGACAAAATGCTGTCTGTTCACCTCCTGGCATCAGCTGAAGTAGCTTCTTTGCGTGCCAGAATCTTGTCTTGTGGAGACTCAGATCTTAAGATCAAGCTTTCACAAATATTAAAATTTAAACTGATGTTTATTGCTTGTGAAAAGGTAGCCACTAAAAGCATACAAAAAGCCCTACAGCAACATGAATGTTATTTTTTTGAATGTGAGCTATGCCATATATTAGTTTGGCATATATATTTCAATTCATTTCTACAGAGGTGGGTTTTTTCCCCCATGATTGAGGTCTTCCTGGATGACACAATAAAATAAATGTAGATTCACGGTTAAAAACTCACACCAGAGTAGCCTTGTGGTTATAATAGCACTGAAGTATGATTTACTGTGACTTCACATCTACTTTACTTCCTGGCATTCTTTAATTGTGATTATGCTGTGAATTTATACTCCTCTTGATCCCACCACAATCACTTCTGGTATATCTGTAAGAATATATAAGAGAAGGGAGGATCTTAGCAAGAACAAGTTATTTCAAACAATCCCTAGAAGAATGGTATTTGCCTGGGGAATTCAAACACTCAAAGGTGCACAGAACACACCTATTAAAAGACTATCCCTTGCTTCTCTTTTAGTTCCTTACCCACCTCGAAACATTTCTGTTCAGATCATACCAATCAGCAGGAACAACTGGGAAGAGCACAGCGGGAATTTCGCGGAGGAATCCTTCATGGGGCCGCCAGAAATCATCAGGAAGGAGAAAGTCAGCCAGCCCTCTGCCAGCCCGAGTGGAATCCCAGCAGCAAACACATCTGCAGCCTGGCTGGATGACCCCTCCAACAGCACCGAGGACGAAGCCACCTCGCGGCCGTCCTGGTGGTCCAGCGAGGCCGAGTCATCCGAGGGGGAAGAGGAGTTTGTCAGTGCAGTTTCCAGTGCTTATGAAGCCAGCGATGCCAAAACTTCTGGCAGAGCCACGGCAGAGCCCCCTCCCTTCCTTCCTGTGCAGATGGTGCTGACCTGGCTGCCCCCAAAGCCCCCCACTGCCTTTGATGGTTTCCACATCAACATTGAACGGGAAGGTAAAGCAGAGTCTTGTGCCCTTCTCATCCTTCTTTTCTAGAATTCCATTGGTGGTTGTCTCCTCTACAAATTATTAATTATCTAGTACTGTGCTTCAGAGGGCTTTGTTAGATCCCATGTGTCTCTCGAGGAGGTTTTGCATTGAGTAGCATCTACTTCTGGCTGGGCAACATAAAAGTAAGGGAGGAGGAGTAAACTCCAGTTTGCAGTTCTCTTTTGTTAAACAAGATTTATACTGTTGTATCTATTGCCACACTGTTTGAATGCAGTCCTTTTGGATACCTTTTAATCCCATAGTTGAAACAAGATTAGCATTTCTGATGTAAATAATATTCTTTGTGGCTGGGACCTTTCAAACTTCAATTAATCCACACTCTTTTTCCCCTCCCCGATTTAGAGAACTCCACAGAATTTTTGACTGTGAGTGAGGACACTCACAAATTTGTTGCTGAGCTGAAAGAACCAGGAAAATATAAGTTGTCTGTAACAACATTTAGCTCCTCTGGCTCTTGTGAAGTTCGGGGAAGTCAATCAGCAAAAACACTTAGCTTTTACATCAGTAAGTATCTTATCAAACTCATCTTTCTCTCCCTCAGCAACATAGCTGTAATGAGTTTGACCACTCTGGCATATCTGGCATCTACTGATGGATCCCAAGGGTCTGGCCTTCTGGAATTCCCTGTGCCAGAGAAGGAAATGTAGTCAAATATGTTAATATATTGCAACCTGCCTGGATGGGCCTTCATTGTGCCACCTTGGCAGTCTTAAGAACTGAAAGCAAGTGATGGGATGGGGTCATTGTCAGTGTTCAGAAGTGAAATGAAGTGAATTTCCCTTTTGCATCTCTCACAGCGAGGATTTAATTCCAAGAATTAATTTGGTGGTTATAGAGAGCCTTGGAAATCTTTAACTTCCTTACTCCTGGAGTATGTACTGTGTTAGGGATGAAGGGCAGCGCAGGCTGAGAGTGTGGGAATTGCACAATTAAACACTGAACACTGAAATTGCATGGTCTCTGAGAGAACACAGAGCAAATTACAGTAGATGAAGCGGTTCAGCCTGCTAAATTCAAAGGAGAAGAAGTAATTTATTATTTCCCTGTAGAATCCCAGAGTTTCTTAACTGGAGATTTAGTAAAAGGCAAAGTAATAAAACACTACTGTGTAAACTAACACCATGACTGACAATTAGATCAGCAAGTGAGACAGGTGTTGGTGAATTCAGATCATTATCCTTCTAATGGCTGTGGTCACCTTTGTAGCTTTTTTCTGCAAAAGGAAATAGATATACCCTGCAGAATGCCCACAGAATGAGACAGGGGAATACTTCCAGCACTGCATAATTTTGCAATGTGAAAGATAATGCCTCCCCCAACCATGAATGCTGCAACAAGACATAGTAGCCAAAGCTGGCAGAAAAAATCGTATTAAAAGGAAATGTAGTCAAGTATTTCAGTATATCATGAATAAAAATTGTGCCTTTAGTAGCTCATAACATTTACAAATAGTAAGTATTTCGACTTGGATTCATCATAATGCTGGACTGTGTGTAGCAATCCCTCTTTTGCTCCCTTTTTAACAACTTTATGGTTGAAAGAAACAATAATTGGAAAACATCCAGAAAACAGCACATTAAAGAGAAGGTCTCTGCTGTTGTAATTTCACTGCCTTCTGTTATTTGTTAGGAATAGTTAGACAGCTTCATTATATGAAAAGCATTAAAGTAGATAAAGATACATGTAGCATTGCTATTAGTACCAAATGTTGTTCCATTTTGCAAGGTGTGACATATTTTATTTTCATTAAGCAGTATTTAATGCAGTGTCCTCCATGAGGTGTGCTAACTGTGGACCTGAGAGAAATGAGGACATGTTAATCCAAATTATAGGGGTGTGGATGGCCAGATTTAAGGATGAACCTTAATCTCATTGTGGATGAAGTATTAAGGTGTTACAGGAAGGGAATGATATTTTAATTTTACATGAAACACATAAGAACCTTTGGTTTTTTTTTGGTTTTGTCAGTTAGTTTTTCACCCTTTTACAACAAAATGAGGGTTCTCGGCAGTTGTCTTATTTATCCTGTCAAATGCAAGGTCCTCAGTATTTTAGGTAGATTTTACATGTGTTTCTGGTAGAATGCCAAATTGGAGATATGAGAAAATACTCTTAGGCTGAAATTGCTTTTCCATTCCTCTTTCTGAGTCTGATCAAGTAGGCTTTTTGTGTGGGGACTACGACTCTGCATCATGACATGAGGTATTTCTACTCCCTTAAGGCCAATCTGAAATAGTTTCTGAGTGGTGAGAGCTGCAAGTACATCCTCTGTCTCCAGAGAATAATCTAATGATCAAATTCCTCTTTTTCACCTGTGTGGGCGGGGGTCTGTGGCTGTGAATAAATTTTGCCCACAGTGTCAGTCTTACCTTTTCCTTGTAATGCTTGGATGGTGAATCATCCTGTCAAATTGCTGGCTTATGTCACATATTTTTGTTACATCCAGATAGCAGTCAAATCTTATAGGCTGATATTAAACCACATTCTTGCTCTGGCATTTGTTTTATTTTATCAATAAATGCCAATTACCATTAGATTTGCATGGAGGAAAAATGTCAGGGAGAGAGTGGTCACAAGTATCACTTAAAAGTGACAAGAACAACGGGTTATTTTCATGAAATAAATGAAATTTCGATCAAGTCTAGCTGAAGTTATTTTCCAAACTGCTCTTTTGTCTATATTTAAAGCTGTATTCTCAACCAAGTGCTCCAAAAAGTCTGACGAAAAATGAGATTCTTCACTGTGGTGACCTCTGTGAACTTGATTTTCATGCTTTGAGGCTGTGGTGTGCTTGGAGGGTGTGTTAGCATGTGCAGAGGCGAAAAAATCTGTGTGCTTATCCTTTAATAATGATCAATGATCTGTACATTATTGGCTGCCAGTGCTTTTAAGCATTCCCTTGGAGCAAATCTGATCCTGCTGGGTGGTTCCTGGCAGTCTGAATTTTCAGACAGCCACGTTTCTCTTGTTGGAGGCTCTGCTGCAGGGGAAACAGCTTCCCAGGGGCTGCCACCACTGCTGCCTGGGGGCTGTGAGGGTGGACAGCTGCCAGCCCAGCCTCCCTCACCAAGAATTCCCTGAAAGAAGGGTGTTTTAACATGTGTGCCTCGAATGGGTAGAGTGCCTTGCTCACCTGTGCTTTTGGGCCGTGTCCCAGGCCCCACAGGTGAGTGGATAGAGGAGCTCACTGAGAAGCCCCAGCGTGTGACCGTGACAGTGCTGAGCTCCACGACTGCCCTGACGTCCTGGACGGCGTCACACGAGAGCAGTGGCAACAGCACCATCGTGTCTGTGCTCTCCCTCACCTGCCAGAAGCAAAAGGAGAGTCAAAGGCTTGAAAAGCACTACTGCACTGAGGTAAGGAGCAGAAGCTGGAGCGTGTTCCGACCCAGGAAAAAGTCGTGCTGGTGTCTAGAACCCGTGTGTTGCAGTGCGTTTCCCACACCCAAGCAAGTGTTTCCATGTAAGGAAAAGGGTTTCATTTCCACCTGAGGACTTTTAAGGGAGAAAACCCAGAATTTTTTGTATTTCTGTCACTGTAATTGGCTTAGGGCCAAGACAAAGGCACCTGTTAGTCTCTGCAGCTGTTCTTCAGAAATGTAACTGGTTTCTATGGGACGGTTTGCCAAAAGCCCTCCTAAAACATTAAGTACTTAAAAAGGAGCACAGAGGTGCTCAAGTGCTGTTTGGGGTGTCCTAGCCAGTGCTGGAGGTGTCCCTGCACCGTGCCCAGCATCTGGTTTTGGTTTTGTATCATTTGTTATTTTCTCTTTTATTGAAACTTTTGCATTACAAAACACCCCTGAAGAGCCGTCTCGGAAATTATTTTAAGGCATCTCTGAGAAGTTGCTGGACAGCCCTCGGGACTTGACACATCTTCCTGGGGCTCATTACACGCTGGCCTCGTGTAAGAGTCTATCTCCCTGGTGCCCCAGGGCTCTCTCAGGCTGCAGAGGACAGTGGCAGCTGCTCCCTTCTGTAGCCCCAAGGGAGGGACAGGGCTGGTGCAGAGTGGAGGGGAGAGCACAGCAGTCAGGAATGAGAATGGGATTGTTCAAATGCCATTTCTGCTGGACTCGCTGTGACTCCACTCAGGCACGTGCTGCAAGGCATTTGTAACAAGCAAAGTGCTCACGTGCATCGTTATCATCAAAGTAGCAAAAATCATTTCTTAGCCAGCCCACATATGAGTACTGCACCTGACTAAGTTTTCTGCAAGTTCTGAGATTTTCTTTTCATCCATAGAAAAAGGTGTCAGCACTGGGAGACAGCACTTCAGACCACTGGTGGTTTGTATTGGCAAGTCCTTTAGTTTATGAGATATGTTTATAATCATCAAGAGTCCTGAACCCCAAAACTTGTCAGTTTTCTGTTTCTTGAAACCCTTAGTGAGTTCAGCTCCACATCAGACTCTGTGCCTATAATAGGTCGGTGGCACGTGGCTCCAATTAGAAAGATTTTAGCTCACATCTCAGTAACCTCACCAAGATGCTGATGCAGCCTTTTTCTGAGCAGGGCCATGATTTCTGTCTGGCTCCCTAAATGTGTGTGATGGAGGAGTCTGCAGAGGGCTGCAGTGCTGCCCTGCTGCACCCTCAGCCCACCCAGGGGACTGCTGGCACTCCCAGTAAATCATCTCCTTCAACTTCGTGATCAGCCCTGCAAGTTAATTAGTACAGAGAATTTGCGGCCCTTAAAATGCCTTTTAAAATTAATCTCTGTAGGAATTTGGAGTTTTAGTTCAAGAATGGCTGTGAACTTAAATGTTTGGAAGTGTCTTGTGATAATTTGAGAATTGTTTTTCAGAATCAACTTACCTTGTTGCTTCTATTTCTTAGAAGTGCAGTCATTTCAATGGGAAGCAAAGTACAGTTGGTGATTATAAACACAGATTGCAAACATAGGCATTTATAATTTCTGTAAATACTCCAGGATTCATCTGTGAACTCAAAAACAAGTACCTTAAAGTTAATCTGTGAATAAACAGGATATCTGTAAAAGTAAATGTGTATTTATTGCAAGTAGGTCAAAAGGTCAAAGTACAGTTATTTGTTTCTTTCTCTCATTACCTGTATTTGTATCAAAGTTTATCAACTTACTGTACCTGGAATTGTTAATAGCTGCTGGTTTGACTTCTCCATGATGAGCTGAAAAGAGCAAAATTCAGTGCAGAGTTCTATCCATTTCTAACATGGTGCATGATTTAAAAGTGATTTCGCTTTCCAGAGCAGCTGGTAAAGACAAGTTCTGTTCCTCACTAAATCTGTGCTTGGCACTGATACATTCATGTGCATTGCAATAAGCCACCAGTGCAGAGGTGGCTGTGATACAGACTTTGGGGAGGCTGTGAAGAAAATATTGGTAGGAAATACCAGCCTGTAGTTCTAGAAAGGATGTGTGGAGGCTTTTCCTCAAAGCTGCTCTGTGCATTTGCTGTTTGTGGAGTCTTCAGGAAATCAGCCTCTTTGTGTTGTATCAGACCAGGAATCACTTGGCCAGGAATTCTGCCTCCAGCTCTGACTGAAACCTGGTGTGGCACAGCAGAAATTTCAACAGTGATGTTTTCAAACTGAAAAGAAAAATGACAGTGCCCCTTAGTTACAGTTTGTAGTGCTGTGGAGGGGAGGTGAGAGAGAATATTTCCTCTCTGATTTCACTGTGGAGTCACTCAGTGCATGCAGTCAGAAGACAGCTTCCCCAAAATGCTGCCTTCAGCTCACTGAAAACACATGGTCTAAATACTCCAGCCTGAATGACGCTACCTGAAAATGAATAATGTAGGCTGAATATTTTAATAAACTTTGACAGTAGGAGAGAGTGGGTCTGCAGTGAGGTAGCTGACCTTATTCAGCCAGGCAAGTGCAATTCTCTGAGTCAGATCATTTGTGAAGTCAGTCCTGAGCACTTCCACAGTTTTGCCACGTGGGGCTTAATGAATGAAGTTCTTGCTGTCAATGCCAATGTGCCTTTTGTAACTGGAGTCATTCAAGTACAGTCTCGATATTCTTTTGTCAATCAAGTAAATGCTTCATATCTGATGAGTCCCTCTCCTCCTAGGTGAATTCAAGCAGCAGCCTCATTGAAAATCTTGTTCCTGGTGCCCAGTACCAAGTTGTGGTTTACTTAAGGAAAGGACCATTGGTTGGACCTCCTTCTGATCCTGTCACATTTTCCATTGGTAACCCCTGAACCTACTGATTGAAATGCATTTATTTGTTTCTACAGTTTGGTTTTTTTTTTAATATGTGTAGTATGTTCATTAAGTCCTGTAGACCATGCCTTGATTTTCTCGAGTTTAAGAGCGGCTCTCAATGTTCTCTGCTTTGGGATTTGAAAATGAGAAGAACCCTCTGAGACTGCCACTAACATTTTCAAGAATGTGGTTTTATGTCCAATAGGCAGAGCTGCTGCCCCCACACCTGTAATTTAGGATTCTACCAGGCTCCTATAAAAGGGTCATTTAGGATAGAATTCAGTAACCTTCAATTTCAGCGTAATTTATTTTGTTAAGATTACGTCTTAAACAAAATGTATTAAGGAGAGAGAGGAAAAAGAGAAAGAGATTCAGTGTACAGAGTTACATTTGCAGAGAAATATTCAACCTGTGTCACCCAGCTTCTCCTTCTGACAAAAAGTCTGCTCAGTGGGACAGCAGGTGGCTGTCCTATATGTGGCCTAGTGATGATGGTGAGAGCCTTATCATTCTTGTCAATCTTCTTATATATTTTCATAAATTTGGTCTGAATAAAAATTTGTAAAGTATGCTATATTTCAGGAAAGGAAAAATTAGTAAGTAAATATTTATATATACTTTAATGTTAAAATTTCTATCATTGGACAGTTTGTACAAATCCTTTTGATCTTCTTTCTCCCTGTAATTCAAAAATCTGAAAAATTAAACTTTTATTTGTGAAAGTAAAATCATGTATACCCAAAGTAAATAAGTTCCTTCATTTTCTCCACTTTTGTATGGCCTTCCAACCATAAAAGTTTCTTACAAAACTTAAAATAGCAATCAGTTTCTAAATAGAACATCTCATAACTCTCTTATTATTCAGGGGCTGGTTTTATGCAGTAAAACAACAGTTGCATGAGTTTTCATTTCATAACAGTTTATTGAATATGATACTAAAATAATAGAACTGAAAACCAGATTGTTCTGTGAACTTACTGGTGGTGGCTAACGACAAATGAAACTCAAACAAAATAAAATGCACTTTAAAAAGTATTCCGTTCTCCCCATGTTTATCCTGAGGCTCATTTTCACAGGGTGAGTCTTAGCAGTTTAGAGAAAGCAAAGCAAAGACGTGGTAAATGATTTATAAAGGTAAAGGTAATCCTGAGCTAACTTGGGCTGAAGTAATCGGGGGCTGGTCTGGGTTCTGACCCGGTGTGCAATAGCTGGGGCTCTGCAACCCTGGCAAATGTTAGCTCTAAGTCCTTATTTAAGCAGCTTCAGTGAAGTCATGAAGAATAATTGCTTTCCAGAGCACACAGGTTGCAGAAGTTGACCCTTAGGTGACATTCTTCAAATCACTTGACTCTTTCTCAGTGTCACCGTCCGTGAGGCCAGAATAGCAATACATGACAGAACTTTTGGGTTCCCCAGGGAAGGAGGGCTAGAGGTGAAAACTTTCCTTTCTTACAGTGCTCTGGCTTTTGATGCTTTTGTTTTTGAGCATCTTGAAATGTCTCCTAAACATCCTGGTTTTCAAAGTAGAATAGAACCCTCCATTGATGAGAACTCAAGCCGTGTACTTTATCTCAAGCTAAGCAGCCAACACCAAGCAGTCTGTAGCCACTTCTGAAAGAGTTGTTTTAAACTGGAGAACAAATGCTTAAAAAATGGTTTTTAACTGCTTGTGACCAGGAAGTTCTCGGGGATTAAAGTCGTGACAAAAACCAGAAATAGGTAGAACTTGATTAAGGAAAAGTATAATTTTAAAATAAAGTGCAGCTGATAACGCATGCACGTTGCTAACCCAAATTTCTGGTTTATAGTGCCCACTGGAATAAAGGATCTGACGCTTTACCCTTTGGGACCTACTGCTGTGGTTCTGAGCTGGAACAGACCTTTCCTTGGGGTGTTCAGGAAATACGTGGTGGAAATGTTTTACTTCAACCCCTCAACAATGACCTCGGAGTGGACCACCTACTATGAAATAGCAGCAACTGTCTCCTTGACTGCCTCTGTGGTAAAGTGACCTTTGCTGCCTTGCTTTCCCATGCCTGTGTGGCCCTGGCACCTTGTGACATTTCTTTTCCCTGTCTTTTCCCCATGAATATGTATATATACCTTTAAGCCTGGCGCTTTTTTCCCCAGCAAGGCAGAGAAAATGGCCAAGAGTGCTGGAGGCATTTTCTGGTCTAAAGTAAGGCACTGCCAGCTGAACCATGCTAAATTTTAAGCAGAGCAGTGAGACAGGAGATAAGCCTCCTTTTTTTGTTGTTGTTGTTGTTGTTGTTGTTCAGCAAGTCCAGAGGCATCTTCAGTTTGTGGGTCAGTTTGTCAGTCAAGGCTTCAAAAGTTCCATCATCTCCTCGGGGGGTGTAGTCTGAAGGCTTATCTACATAATTAATATTGATAGTATGGATTTGGGGCTTGCAGGCTGGTCTCACAGTGTGCCATGTGGAAGGCTTAGCTGTGTTTTTTTTTTTGTGAAAAAAACCTCCATGTTTCTGAAGCTGCAAAATCTTAGGGCAGGGTTTTAACTAGGTGAACACTGGTCTTTATGAGAACACACTCACACATGTATTCACAGGTGTCTTTGCAGATAAAAAGTGAAATTTTCCTCCTCTTTTCCATTATTTCCTGGAGGAGTTGAAAATATTTTATTCAGACTTCGCTGTAATGCAAGACAGAAAACAATTCCAGCTGAAATTAGTTGTTCAGAAAGTTATGAGTATGCAAAAAAGATAGCAATAACTTCTGCTGCTGGTGAGAGCCACAGTGATTTACTGCAGTTGATTTGCATAACACCATTTGTGGAGTCATTTTGGCTACAGCAGCTTTACTGTAATTGGGTATGTGACTATAAATCTAGCACATAAATCTCCAGGGAAATTAAAAACAAAAATAACTTAGCAAACTGGTAATTAATATTTTGTAATCATGACTCAGCACAAATAGATTAATAGCTGAGTGATCGAAGTCATCCAGGAAATAAAGCTATCATGCAGAGTTAATGTGGTTCATTAGAAAAGGAGATGATGATGTCCCTTACTGTTGCAAATCCTGCTCAGGGAAGCCAAGTTGGAATTCCTTTGTCTGGATTTCAATCTGAAATGCTACAGTGCTGTATCACAGCTAAAGTGAGCATTTCTTCAAGGATAATTATAAAGACTAATCCTGAATCAGGAAAAGAATGTTTCCCTGTTCTTCTGTTGTGGAATTTAATGTAGAGGTAAGGACTGGTGAACTTTTGTTTGGGTTCTCTGGTGATGCTCCAGAATCCCATGATCGCTGTGCTGACACCTCTGAGTGGTGTATTCTGAAGCAACAGTGAGAAGAATCAAAAATCAGTGTCTCCAACAGCATGAAACAATCAAGTATTGTTTCCTGGAGGGTTAACATTTGATAAGAACCTTTGGAACTGGATTTGTCTTTTCATTCTGTTTGGTCTATTCACTCTGTTTTGTTTGCTTCATTCATTTTGTGCTCTGCAACTTACTTGAAAATTGTCTAAGCAATGTTGGTATTTTCATTATGACACCAGGGGCATGTCAGAAGAAGTCCAAGCATCTTCGAGGTTTTGGTGTCAATGTGGATGTAACTTCTTCCAAAAATCATGAAAAGAACAGATCCCACCACTTATATTTGCATTGCCTTGTAGTATCTGGAGAAAAAAGATCTGTAAAAATAGCAATTTCTACATTGTTGAAGTTGTTAGTTATTTTCAATTTGCTTTTATTTTGTATTTTAAAAATATTAAGAAGCTTTTCATCTAAACATCAATATCTTAAATGTTCTGCACTCTCAGTGGAAGAATTAGAATTTTAACTTAAATATTACACGCAATACTATAATATAAAACATATTGCTTTTTATACTTCATTTCTATCTCGTTTATATTTACATATATAATTTATGTCTCATAAGTCATTTATGTTTCATTCCTATTCCATTTATAATAAATGATAATAGAAAGTGAAATACACTTGGAAAATTGGAAAAAAAATACATCTTTTAAAGTGACAATATCTGAGACAGAAACGCCGCTTCTAATTTATCCTCAAGCCCCACTTAATCAAACTAGAAACACCTACATTTTCCAGTTAAATATTTTGCCTTCATCACACTGGAATGGTGATGGAAGATTGCTCTGTGTGAATGAAAATTCCACCCCTGGAAATCCTTTGAGATTCCCGGAGTGGACAGAACCTGTGACCCCATGGATGTGCTTGAGCAGCAGAGCCACCACAACTGTGTTTGCTCCCCTTGCATGGATATTTTAGTAAATTGAAAGGCCAGATTTCAGAGATTTCCACCGAAGATAGGAATGGGAGCTCAGAAAAATGAGTGCGGGCGCAAGGTTTATAAATACTCTTGTGTTTCAGAAGTCCTGCCTCGTGCTGGTGAGTTCTCTCCTGAGCTGCTCTTTGTGCTTTGTCCCTCTGCAGAGAATAGCCAACCTGCTGCCCGCTTGGTATTACAATTTCCGGGTCACCATGGTCACCTGGGGGGACCCAGAGCTGAGCTGCTGTGACAGCTCCACCATCAGCTTCATAACAGGTAACCAGCCAGCTGAAAACACTGTGGGGGTGCTCCCGGGGAAAGAAGCACTGAGGAAGTCTGACCTGGCTGCTGTTTCACCTACAGATAGTTGCAAGTTCAGATATTTATCAGCTAAGTGGTTGTTTGGTTTGGTTTTGGTGTTTGGTTTTTTTATTATTTTGTTTTTAAGTCTCTAAGGACTGCTTTAAATGAACGTATAAATGAAATTTTCCTGTGCCAAGCACAGTGCTTGATTGCTCTGTGTCCTGGTTTAGGGCAAATTTGGGAGGAAAGCTCTGAATGGGGATCCTCTGGGAAGCAAACCCAAACAGCCTCTCCCCCTCGGCTGGTCCGGGAATAAACTTCCTCTGAGAAAAAGTGGAAAAAACTATTTATTTAACAAACAAAAGCCCACGAGCACCGACAACTGAATAATATGAAACAATAAAACCTCTCACTGCTCCGAAGAGGGATGGCAAAATTGGGAGTGTCCTTGCTGTGGGTGTAACTTGGCTCCTTCTCGGCCTCTCTCGGGGTCCAGGCCCCGCTGGGCCGCAGGTGCGAGCTCCCGGTGTCTCTCTGGGCTTTTCAGTCCAGGACAGGTTTAAACAACCCCAAGAAAAAGTAAAAAAAATCCGTCCAGGGAGCTTCTCTGCTTCAGTTAGCCAAAAACTAATTAAAAGGAAAAAAAAGGAGAGCGTTCTCTCTCTCTCTGTCTGTCCGTAGACAGCACAGCCCGGGAGAGAAAATAATGTGGAGGAGTCAGAGCAGTTCCTCCAGACAAACTGTGTGCTTCTTCTTCGCTCTTGAAACCAGCCTTGAAGGTACAGGACATAATATCCAACACAAACAGGGCAGACAA
Source organism: Nicator chloris (assembly GCA_013400495.1). Classification (NCBI taxonomy): domain Eukaryota; kingdom Metazoa; phylum Chordata; class Aves; order Passeriformes; family Pycnonotidae; genus Nicator; species Nicator chloris. The sequence continues at coordinate 33,223 of WAAE01023776.1, forward strand.
TTGGGGGTACAAGCATCATAAAGTCACCCTAGGACACTCTGTTGCAGTCCTCCATCAGCTGAGTGCATGGCTCCAGTGAGGGCTCCTGCTCAAATTTCACCACACATGTGACACAAGGATAAGTTAATAGGTAAATAAATAAACCTGAATTCTTAGGTTAATATTATGAAACACTTTTTCATTTAGCCTCAATATTGCCAAGTGGTTTTTCCCTCCTTTATCACCCTCCCAGTAATCCCCAGGTCAGAGCACGGCTGCACAGAGACAAGTGAGCTGATAGAACCACATGGATTTCCCTCTTCCACCTGGGACCAGCCATGGATTTAACTCACTCTGGCACCTCTTGGCAGATTCTTTGGATTTGAATCTTCAATATGTCCCACAGATCAGCCACAGAGGGAGCAGCATGAAAGAGGCCCTGTTAGCACCTTGCCACGTGTTCCCAGCAGCCAGGATGGTTAGGCCAAAGTCAGAGTTCTCCATGGATTCACTTTGCTTTTAAGGGTCACTGTTTAATTCACCTTGCTGAAGCCCAGGTGATTGGAAGCAGTAAATAATTCAGTTTCACTGTGGGATGCAATGAAGTATGACTTGCTCTTCTTTGCCATCTGTAGGAATCAAATTACAAGGAAAATCAGGGTATAACGTCCCAGCCATTCACTCCAAAGCAGACACTAGCCTGGTCCCAGATTTTCTGTTTGGTGGGAGTCGGAGAATGTACCTGAAAAAGTCACTGAATAAGACCTGTTTGCAATGATGATTTATACAGAGCCTGTGCCCCAGAGAGACACGACAGAAAAGTCATTAGCAGTTAAAGTTGTAGCTCCACAGAAGTCAACAGAAACGCTCCCATGCTGAGATACCTGATCCCAGGCTGCTCTGCTGAGAAATTCTGGCACTTTTCCAATGTATCAGAACCACAGCTTTGTGAAGGGTCTCCAGGGATATTCGTTGTGCTTTGGCATCAATCAGCTTTTCTGTAGCACTGTAAGGAAGCAATTTTCCAGCTGGTTGGTTGCTGTATGAGGGAAAAAATGTCTTTTCCAACTAATTTGGGTACCAGGTTCAGCATTTGAGAGTGGAAAAGTTACAGTGGGATACTCACTTCAGTATTGTAGCTCCAGAAACTTGCAGTAGAAATGAGGGAGATTAAGGGTCTTCTAAAATATAATCTGTCATCAGTACCAATCTAGATCTCTGTATGATGACAGGAAAGACTGCTACTCAAATGAAAAATGAAAGACTGTTCTTAAATGAAAAATTATCAACTTTTTAACTAGCAGATGCAGACAAAATCAGAAAAGAATGAACCTCTAAATATCATCCGTTTATGATTGGCAAAATTTCTCTTAGAGAAGGTCATCTGGTCTTTAGTGAAAATATCCAACTGGAATGTTGTATCAATGGTTAATTTCTCTTCTTATCAAGGGTTTATACCCTGTGTTTCTGATCTGAGTTTTTCTGGTTTTAATATCCAGTCCAAATATTTGTTGCACTTTTATCTTACTGATTGAAGAGACACAAAGCTTTTTTTTTTTTTTTTTTTTTTTTTTTTTTTTTAATTTTTTTTTTTTTTTTTTTTTTTTTTATTTTTTTTNTTTTTCTGTTAATAAATTGCTTCCATTGAACTCCTCAGGTGCTCTCACTTTTAGGTGTTTTTCCCATGTTAGTTTTTTCCCCATTCTGCCTCTCTAATTTTTACTGTCTCTACCAAAGTACATAACAACTGAAAGTGCAATACCAGCCTGCTGAATACTCCCATAGAGGCACAATCAGCTCCCTATTCAAAGCTCTCCTGTGTGTGCATCTAGACGATTGCATTTCCTGCATCATCACACTGGAGGTCTGTGTTGATTTACTTCTATTTTATTCTAACAGAATTTATCACTTGTTGTCTACATGGCATTTTCCAACAGACCCAACTTCACACCTGGCACTTTGAAATTCGCTTTGTTTCAGCAGGCCCAGCATAGGGGACAGTATTTCACAGCTCAGCCCTGTCCAAATCCTGTCCTCCTCTGCCAGTTGCCATGTTACTTGCCTGGTTCATCAACACTGCTTTTACTTTCAGGGTGTTGATGAAAATGTTGAATAGCAATGAGGTGTTGAAATCACACTGTGATTTAAAGTGCAGAGTCCTAACAAAGAAAGCTGATTTGGTCAAATTGCAAGCACTTACCAATAGATGGTCAGCACTGAATGTGAGCATTAAATGCACTCCTGTCCTCTGATTGCCTCATTACTTGCAATCTCTTCAGCTTTGCCCAGGAACTGCAGTCAGGCTAACTTGTGAGGCTTGCCAGTTTGTCTTGTCTGCAGGTTTGAAACCTTTGTCCTCACTAGGTGCTGCCTTTTCACGGCTTTAAGTTACCAGGGGACTGAGAGTTCTTTCTCACCCTCAGCCTCTTTCCTCCCAGAGAGGGAGCAGATGGTTTTATGGAGCACTTGGTCCCTTTCTGCACCATTGTGAACAATGCCACCTCCCCTGCACAGGTTGCCAGGAATTAAAACAAACAAAAAAGCCCAACAAAAAGCCCTAAATTTTAAAAACCATAAATTTTAAAAATACTGGAGTGGAGGTTTTGTAGGCTTGACAGTGCATCATCTGCCAGTTCTTCTGTGTACAACCGGAGGGAGAGCCAACCTCCACACCTGGAGCATAAGCTTGAGTTTCAAAAGCAGAGCAGAAGGATCAGCTGGGAGCTTGAGGATGCGGAAAGCTCAGAGCAGACATTTCCTAATGCAGGATCCCCCTGCTCCTGTGGAGGCTGTAGCGAGGCTGGGGCTGTACCGAACTGCAGGAATTGGGATGATGAGATGCAGCTCTCTCCCACAGCAACTGGGGACATGTCCCCAGCAGCATCGGGGAGATTTGGGGGATCCAGGAGACTTACCAAAAGCAGCATTTGCTCTCCCAGCTCCTGCAGCAGCAGCTGCACGCTGTTGTTTTACTCGGGGAGCGATCGTGGCGCTGCCAGGGTTGCTGTGGTGACTAATGAGCTTTTAATGCCACCTGCTGTAAACAGCTGGATTTAAAACAACCATGAGCAAAGGCTCTTTAGACCACCAGCATTTGCTTTTTACCACGAGGATGCTTTCGTCCTTGGGGAAGCAAAAGGAGTGAGAAAGACAGACCCTTGGTGCTGATGACTACCAACACATCTGCTGCCTGCTGCTCCCATGGGTGCTTCCAGCTGTGGCTTCAGACCAGGGCAGCAGCAGGGTGTGACTCCCCACAGCCTCTCTGTGCTCCCCAGAACCTTGTGCTAAAAGAGTGGGTCACACCAGCCCTGGCCCTTGGTCTCATTTGACATATCCTGGACATTCCCTGTCATGAAAACATACTGTCAATAATAAGGTGCAAGGGGAAATCATTCCTGTGTGAGATTCCTGTCAGTCATGGCCTTAAACCCCAAGAAATACACAACCCATGCACAGGGATGGGCTGGGAACATTAAAAATTAAAATAAACTTTGCTTTAAGGATTATATTCTAAATCAGGTTGCTTCTCCTCAACGGCATAAAAGGACATTTTCAAGATTAATTTGGGAGAAGAGTCTCACTAAATCTTTCTAAATGGCTCCAAATTGTGCTTTGCATTTGCTGCCTTCCTCAGCGATTACTTCAGTGAATCTCTTCCCTAACAAACTCTCGATGCCAAAGTGGAAGGAGCCTCTGTGAAGGCAGCAGTGACATCTTGTGGCCCCTTCCAAGAGACCTGAGCTCCGAGGCCATCCTGCATTCCCTGTCACCCCCAGCCGTGCTGGCATCCGGGGCTCTGCTCATCTGACCTGCCTTGGCACCAACTGGACACAGCAGGGCTTGTGCAGAGGAACACCAGGCAGTTCACACCATTTTCCCTTCCGTGCTCCTCAAGAATCAGCCAAGCACAGAGATTCATATCTCTCCCTGTTGTACCCAGGTTATCCTACTCATATCTCCTGGGGAGGGGCTTGAGATCTTCACTGATTTTCACTTTTGGGCCCCAACTCACTAATAATTTAACTCTTCCCTGGGGTCCTGCACCTTTGAGTTAGGCAGTCAAGGTGAGCTGGCCAGCTATGCTCCCTCCACAGTTAATGGAGAGGCAGCTCCCAGAGGGAATCCTCACCTCAAACACCAGTTTGAGGAGGAGACGAGTTATTCTGGAGGTTGCTGTCTTTCTGCAGGTCACAGCTGATGGGAGAGCCAACTAGGGAAGGTGCTGAGTCCCAGTCCCTGGGGGTGTTTGAAGGACACGTGGATGTGGTGCTGAGGGACATGGTTTGGTGGTGGACATGGCAGTGCTGGGTTAAGGATTGGTCTCAGTCTTAAAGGGCTTTTCCAACATAAGTGACTCTGGGCTGCAGAGAGAGCCAAGGACTTGCTGGCAGCTCCAGAACAAAAATAAAACTTCTCCTAACAGGCTGAATGGATTGTAATGGGGCCCTTTTTTCCTCCCTTCCACCCTGGAGACAAAGGTGGTCATAACTTCTCATGCAAAAGTTGTTCTTGGGAAATCTGCAGGGTTTGGACTTTTCCTCCTAGAAAGATGCAAGCTCAGTGAAGAGAATTTTTTTTTTCCTATGGAAAACCTATCAATGTAACAATCTATTGTTTCTTTTCAGTTCAGTATCACAGTGAAGCAACATCTGAGGCGTTTAATTTGAATTCGACTTACAAATGTGACTCAAAAAATTATTTTTATCTGCCATGATTTTTTTTTAAACTGAAAGATTGCAAAAAGAAGTGTATTTTTGTTCTGATTATCTCCCAGGTTAAACAATGGTTTTCATATCTTTCAGCTAGAGCTCAAAGGCAGTAGCTTTTAATGATCCTTTCCTGCTGGCTTTGTGGTATTCTCCTCATGACAGCATCCTTTGGCAGAAGTTTATCACTGGATTTGCTAATCAGCCGTGTTAGACCCTGTCTGTAACACACTTACCTTCTTCCTTCAGCACCAGTGGCACCCAAAATTACCTCTGTAGAATATTACAACCACCTCTTGTACGTCACCTGGACCTATGGAGGAGATGGTCCTGACCTTTCTCATTCCAGGATGCTGCACTGGATGGTGGTTGCAGAAGGAAAGAAAAAAATCAAGAAGAGTGTAAGTATCAGTGTGGAAGGTGGGTGGTGTTCATCTCTTTGGGCTTTTTTTTTCTTTTTTTTTTGGTGGGTTTTTGGTTGGTTGGTTTGTTTTTCCGAGTCGATGACTCTGAAGAACTTTGACAACTCTGATAATTTTGTATTACTAAGTTCCAGCAAGTTTGGTAGAAGCCAGTAAAAGTTATTTCCCAGTGTTAGCATGCACTTCCAGAGACTTGAGCTCTCAAAACAGCCAGTGGACAAAGCATTTCTGTAGTGATCCAGTGAAGGTGTTGATATTTTACATAGTTTAAAAAGAGCTTAAAAACTTCTCAGCTTCAGACAGTAAAACATAAAGAGTACTCTTATATACAGGTATAGTATTTTCCATTTTTATTTATTAATAAACAGAGTAAACTACTGGCTGAGTTTTTTTAGTTCGTTCAAGTACTGTGGCTTCCCATTTTCTGACTTTATCTGATTTTTATTTTTGTCCTACAGATAAAATATTCTACCCATTGAATTCTAGAAAAGAAATTCCACAATGATATCCCTCTCTTCTCTTCCTTCAAAAAGTCATGTTTTCTGTTAGCTTATTATTCTTTCAGGAAAAATCTGATTTCTCTACCATCCAACTTCACTGAATATGAAAATTGTAGATTAAATAAATATAAAATAAACACTTAATATGAAAATTTAAATAAATTAAAACCAGAATTGAATATGTAATTTTAAATTAAACAAACAATTAAAAGTTGAGGGCACCTACAGTATAGTATGTCTATAAATAAAACTTTAAAACTTTAAGGATGTCTTTACAAATGTTTGTCTTTATATTCCTTGTAAGACAAGTAATCCAGAGGATATTTTTAGGAAAATCCTGAGAAAAACCTACCTATTTATAGCTAACTTTTATGGTTCTGTTCAAAGGGATAAATATGGGTACACGCTTGCAGGCATCAGACCTGTTCTCCCAAGCTCTGTGAGTCAGTTTCAGAAACTGTTTACTTTCAACCTCATACTATATTGTAATATCATAATATAATTTTATTGCAATTGTTAATATGGTTGTTTTTCTGGTGGCATTATTGAAATAAATAGGTAACGCTGTCAGATGATGGTTTTTTCACCCTGCTCCCTGTGTATTTCCCAAGACTCCACAGAAGTTGGTCAGCTTTTAGAGAAGTGATGAAAATTATGTGCAAAGCCCTATTGGTCTTTTTTCACAGCCATCAGTTTCTCTTGCATCTGAAGGCTTCAGCCTGAGAATTAAGTGACTGTGAAAACCAGCATGAGATTCCTGAATGGGCCTTTTATAGATAGTCCAGAAGTGCTCTGAAAACAGTGTGTTCTGAGTTCTGCATCCTTCTCCATGACTCTGGAGAAATGGGAACATTACCTTCAAATAAAAAGATTATTCTCAGTCTTTTGAGACTCAGCTCAGTTTTGGATCTGGTTTCAAACTTGCAGATGATTGAAGTCAGACCCTGAGATCTATTGTCAAGTGTAGTGAATTAGTGTTTCTGCCCAGTTTAAATTTCAAACCTAAGACATCAAGTCAACAGGTCTCCAAGAGGTGTTAGAGTTACCCAGATGGATTTAATTTTCAGGTCTGTAGGATATACAAAGTCTTGCCTACACATGGCTTGTGTGCTCTTCTTTGAGGTGTCTGACCTGATTTAAATCCCTCTAAAATTGCAATAGACTCAAGTCCATGGCTGTTTAGCATTTTGCACTACTTGAGAAATCTAGATGCTCTCAGTGGTGTGAGGGAGAATTTCTTTTTTCCTTAAATTTTCACTGGTCACATAGAAAGTGCAGCCTAAAATTCTCTTCTTTTGCATTGTGCTCTTCTGGTTTTGTGGTTGGTATCAGTGGGAACTGGTCGATGTCACGAGTCTGGAGCACACAGAAGACATCTGCTGTGACTTTCTCTGCAGTATTTTCAGTTAAATATTGACTCAAAATATTGAATAATTTTGACCAGGTTACTTTTACGAGGCGTTCGTATGTTTGTGTCACGTTTTGCTGGTGCCTCTTGCTTGTTCAGGTAACACGCAATGTGATGACTGCAGTGCTGAGCTTGCCTCCAGGGGACATTTACAACCTTTCAGTGACTGCTTGTACTGAGAGAGGCAGCAATACTTCCATGCCCCAGCTTGTGAAATTGGGTAAGAAATGCTTGTTCATAAATTATTAACTCACCCTCCTCTTTTGACTGTAAAGCAACTCTGTCAGCAGATGCAGCACCTTCCTTATTTCAGTTATGCACCTCTGAGCCCCTTTCTTTTGCAAAGCTGTAATTTTCACCTCACCTTGCTGTGAAGATTGTCTCATGCCTGTGTGTGAAGTTACTCTACTAAAATTGTTTTGCTCAAGAGGAGCAAGTGTGACAAAATTTGACTGTAAATGGAAGTAGGAGAGTTGAAATCACTTAGTGCCTTGCTGAGAGAACAAGTCAACTTCAGAGTTGCTTGCTTAAGGTCTTGAACACGTGTAGGTTTTGAGAATGGCAACTCAGGCTTCACAGATAATTTTTCATTGAAAACCAGAACCTTCCTTGGTCTGCTTTCCTGTCTCACCTCCTCTCTCCCTGGACATCTGCAAAGTCTTTCAACACCAAAAACTTACCCTTAAATACAAATTAATGATAGCACACTTTATAAAAATAGTCAGATTTGTGAATGTGGAACCCAGCCTCATTTTAAGTGAAATGTGTGTAATATACTCACAGAAACAAAAGAAAACTCAAGAGCTTGATCCTTAATGTAAGAGTTTAAAATACAACTTTCTATCTAATATTTTTCCTTTCTTGGGAGGAAGACTGGCCACTGCACCATTGTACCTTAAGAAATTTTAGTTCTCTTTGGAATGTATGTGGAGTTGTTGAGCCCTAAGTACTAAAACACTGAAATTTCCAAGTGTACCAAACTGCTTTTACAGGCATTAGCTCCACTGAGAAGGTGGGTGAGGAAGAGTTTGTAATTTCAGAGTGGATTATCCTCTCTCCATGAGTAATAATCCTTTCATGAGTCACTGTGAGAGAAGTGAATTTAAAGGACTCTGTAATTTAATTGGATTAGAGGTCTTGAAACAACCATTGTCCATTTATGTTTCTCAGAATTCTTACTCACACTGCTGAGGCAAACAGTACAGACACAACAATCTGAATAAATAAATGAGTTCTCACAGGTCTTCTTACCAAAGGCAATATTTGAAAGACATAGACAAATTCCATGAGTTTTCTTCTCCCTGTGCAAACCACATCCACTGTTTTCCCCATGCCTCATGCCTGTGCAGTTAGGTGTGTGTATTTGTTCCTGTGACTGAGTGGGTGAATGTTTGGGGGTGAGTATTACCCCCTGCTACCACTGTCCAAATATTTTAGGGTGGTATTTCAAAGCTCCAGCTAGCTTTGTCTTTCAGGCAGATCCACAAGCCTTATTCCCGTTGTACACCCCGCAGCAGGGTTGCATCTTCCTGTTCTTTCCTTATGGATGGGCACTCTTGTTGAACTTGGATGGGTCTTTTGCCCTTCAGTGACAACAAAGAGAAGCTGGGATGAATTCCATTCCAATGAATCCCTTCTAGACTTTTGGGTTGTGGGGTTTTGTGTTGGATCGAGTTAGATTTTTTTTTTCCTTTGTGATGTTTGATCTTTGACTAGACAAAAGTGGGGATATTTTGCCAGAGGTTTTCCCCCCTCTCTGTTTCTGAGGGGAGCAATGGGAGTTGTAATTAGTAGTAGTGGAAACTGACTCTAAGTGATAGACGACTCAGCACTTGGCAGTCACTTAAGAATTCCTGCCAAATGTTCTTCCCTCCATGATGTTTGCTTCATCCTGGCAACATTCCACCTGCAGAAAAATCAAGCCATTTGCTGGAAGCAAAAGGAGGATTTGCTTGGGATGCTGCCCAAATGCAAAGCTCATATTTTAATTGAGGCCATTTTTTTAACCTGGAGTGAGGGATGGAATGTGTTTCTGAGTCCAAGAGCAGATATATGTGTGTAATTATGGGAGAGGGACACTTTCTTGTGTAGCACTGGGACAGTATGTGCAGTGCAAGCCCCGTGACACACGTGAATATGCCTCAGTCCCTGCCCAACTCTTTCCATAATGCCAATATGGCTTGGGCAGACTCCAACCCCAGAACACAGATCTGATTGTTTCAGGATCAGATACATCTCCAAAATGTCTATAACTACTTGAGCAAGTCCCTTGTGCCAAGGTTCATGTGACAGGATCTCACAGAGTGAGGATAACAAATTATTTCTGAAAGGAAAAAAAATAGACCCGGAATGTTCTTGTGCATCACCCATTGTATGAAGTGTGTCAGAATCCCTAAACTGGGTCATTGTTTGAGAATTACAGCTTTAATTAAACATCCACAGACTAGGAGATCTGAAAACTGTGCAGAACAACTCAGAAATGTACAAATCAAATTTTACAGTCTATGAAGGCAAAACAGAAGAGCCCAGGAGGCCCAAGGTGTGGAAAGCTAGGGGTTGCCAGCACCCATCATGTGAAGTCATCAGGATGAAAACCAGGATTAAGCACTCATGTTTGAATAATACTGAGGAGAAAAAGTATTTCTCATATTAGCACCATGCTTAGGCTGTTTGCTACTCTCCTGGTCCACAAGATTTTCCCCACTCTTGGGTGCTTTCCCTTCCCCAGGTTGGTTTGGGTGTGGTTGCAGTGAGGGGTGACCTCTACAGGGGTGCACGGGCAGGGAGATGGCCCTGGAAGACAGCAACCAAGGCCACTGGACAGGGGTGCTGAGTGCACCATCCTTGTTCCACAACATTTCTGATGCCATCACATGTCACCCTGATTTTTTAGCCCTCTGATGTTTTAGTCTTTGAAATTCTTTCCGATGGATTTTGCTGTAAATAAGAAAATTGTGTTAGTTTTATCTGTTTTCATTCCTTCTTGGAGGAGGGAGTCCTTTGATGGACATCTGTCTTGACCAACATGATTGAAGAGGTGTTAACTTTGCCTATCAATCACTAGGCTTGTTTGAAATACTATATAAAGGAGTCAGATTTGAAATAAACTAGATTTGGCTTTCAGAATTCTGACAAAAGTCTAATGAGACAGTCACACCCACGAGACCCTCCATCTATCACTCTTGTCAAGGGATTGCCCCCTGCTCGACAGACTCTTGTATTTGTTTGCCTATTGTCACTTCATCCAGCACAAAAGCAATGAAAATCAAAATAATTAATTGAGGACCTCTGGACATCTGGACCTCTTCATTCCTTCAACTCATGGAAGTCAACACAGATCCAGTAGCCCTTAAAGGTTAGCCAGAGGGGAAAAAAGAAATACTACAGTTTCTTTTTTAAGCTGGTAATTGGCTAAATATTTCCTCTGCTGCAATTAAAGGAACCTAGGCAGCCTTTGCTTGTGGGAAGCTTCTTCTTTATAGTCTCCTGGGCAGGCCTTGTGAAGAAAAGCCTTCTCAGGCTAAATGTGTTGCTAACAGGTGGACAATGATCTTTTCTGAAAGAGTTCCTGCTAACATTGTTCTATTAATAGAATCCACTGACCATCCTCAAACAAGGGCTCTGCTGAGAAGGGAAGTGAAGTAATTATCCATCTGTCCAACTATAGAACGGTTTAAATAGAGAAGGAAAACCAACACACTTCATCATCTTCCCATTGTGCAGTGGTAGTTTGTCATCATGAGAGGATTTACATTGGTAGACTTTATCTGAAGGAAATGAAAGATAGAAGGGCATCAGGCATTGCTTTCAATTTTTTTCATTTTTCTTCGTTGTCTGGAAATTTAAAGATAAGCTTAATGAAAGGAGATTTTTCTCTTACACCAGAACCAGCCCCTCCAAAATCACTGTTTGCTGTCAACAAGACTCAGACCTCCGTGACTCTGCTGTGGGTGGAAGAAGGAGTAGCTGATTTCTTTGAAGTCTACTGCCAGCAGGCTGGATCTGGCCAGGAAACAAAAGTCCAGGTATGTGTCTCTTCTTTGGTGTCCACCCTTCATCCCAGAACTAGACTTTTAAAAGCTGAACTACTAAAGCTACACTTCAAATCCTAAAATATTTTCGTTGTTTTGCAATATTAACTTTGACCTCTGTCTTACTGATGAGATTATTTAACTGGTTGGAGAGAACCTATGTGCATCCAAGAGTGTCAGTGGAATTGGCTGCACATGGCAATGGCTCTGACATGTTGTGCAAAACCTAACAGGCCACAAAACTAAGGGAATGCCTGTGAGATCGTTCTCTCGATG
>WAAE01023777.1:0-59487 GCA_013400495.1 Nicator chloris
AACATAAATCCAAATTCCCAAAACACAGGAGCAGATAGCAAAGAGACAAAAATAGAGACAACAATACCTCTGAACATTTCCTGTCTCCCTAAACTTAAATCTCAAGGACATCCTGGAGCTCTCAATACATTTTTTGATCCCTTTTGATTGTGAAGCACGGCTGGTTGTTAATGAACCCAAGAAATGTTTTTACAGCATGTCAGGAAGAGATGTCTGCAAATTGCCCCTGTGATGTATAACTCCTTGTGAACCTTCCTCCTGCTGGCTTCCCTGTAATGCCTCCTGCGTGTTGTACTGGCAAAAGTAGTAAAAAACCAGTCCATATCCATCTCTCTATGGAAATCTGTTATCATCTTGCCTTTGCTTAGCTCTTAGAGCCTGAAAAATTGCCAGATCCTCCCCCTGTCACCCACCTGGAGTCTCCCAAAATGTCATTATGAACTCAATGGCTTCAAACTAGATGGAAAAGACTCTTATATTATACATTTTTATTATTTGTAATAATAAGGATGAGTCTGGTGTCTAAAGACAGAATATAGAGCTCTTCAAGAGTACAAACTGTTTAGTGAGCTGGTAAATACATGCATTTGGTTTCTTTAGGCTCTACCCTGTTTTAGTTTTCCACAGCCACATCCTGTGGCCTTCTCTCCAATGGAGAGCAGTGATTTCAACCATGTTGTTAAGACAGGCACTCTGTCTTCCTGAAATTTGAGAAAAATCTTTCAGGAGCCATTACTTTTACCATATTTGGTTGGCATTGTGACTATCACATTGAGACATGTTCATAGTGGGCTGAAGGACTGATGCAGAAACACACAGACCTCATGATGATACAAGCCTTGTTTCCTAAGAAGCTGAGCTAAAGCTTACAATGAACTAATAAATTATTACTCATTCCAAATCACATTTCTCATATGATCTATTCTTTTATGAGCAAAAAGGGATATTAGGCCAATAAATCCTTTATTCATTGACAAGATAACAGACCTGTTAAGATAAAAGCATTTTTATTTTACATATGAAAAGTAAGTCTTTTAACAAGTTTTATAAGAAAGCATTTATCTTCTTTTTTCTATTGTTTTAGTGATTCAAAAGCTGAGAAATGCTGAATTAATTTGAGAATGAGTTAGTTAATAAATGAGTTATCCTGCATATTATTTTACTTTGAAATATAAATGCTGGTGCAAAACTGGCAAAGTGAATGAAATCCTACAGATAAAATGTTAATATGGAAGGAATAATTTAAAGTAGATTGTTTGGTAGTGGTAGAGGTGGAGGAAGAAGGAGAAAAGGCCTTCCACACCCCAAATTTAAATTCTCTTTAAATGAAACTAAGTCCACACTTGATGAGCAACTTGATGCTACATATGGCTGCATTTGGCACATTGCAGATAATCACAACAGCATAGCACCACTCTCCATTCCCATTTCAATTAAAATATGATTTGGTGGCATAAATCCAAAACTGCTTGCTTAATGCCTTTGTGCATCACCTTTATTATGCACTCTCAACACACTTGCAATGAGTTCCCATACCTTTCATATTTTTAAGCAGCCCAGGTGTTTTGGACCAGTATGGAAGTTGTTCATTTTTCTTGCTGTGCTTCCTGTCCATTTCTCTTCTCAGGGCATAATTTCTCCTTGAGCAACTCCTGATCTTGACTGTGATATATGGTCTTGAAAAATTTATTTGAGAGTGATGTTTTCCCCTCTTTGCTCTAAATTGTTGAGCAGTGATTGCAGTCAGTTGAGACACTTGGATGGCATTGACAGCTTAGACAGTGTGCACAGCTCATCACTGACAGGAAGAAACTGCAACATGTTTTAGGAAGAGCAAACGCAGCTTTGAAGATGAGTTAACTTTCTTCACCAGGACAGCTTATTTGAATGAAAAAATCCTTGAATATATTTTGTGCTTCTATTTTATAATGTCCTACCACAGCACAGTAAACTGTGCAGCTTACCTAACATGGCAAGCTGCTTATGATTTCATGAGTTTTCCTTATTTTCCTCCATTTTTATGTACTTTATTAAAATAAAACTTTCCCAGTGAAAACATCCTCCAGATCCTGCTTGTATGAACTGTCAGGAAGATGATTTTGTCAGCACTTGACAGAATAATGTATAAAACCATCTCTAGTGAGAGTGTCACAGGTAAGGTTGTTTTACATGACAGTCTTCTAGATGAAAACTCTGGTTTCTGACAGAACAATGTAATACATGAATGTACTGGAAAACACTGCTTTCTACCAAAACAAAACAGAATATCTGAAGGATAAACATTTCACTATTGACAGAATCAAATCCTCACTAATCCTATTTACTCTGATTTCAATATAATTCTTGGCTTGCTTCTACTTCTAGAAACCTGAAAATTTTCTTGTATATCCCTAAGGGCAAATTGGCCAGGCATTGGAGCATTCAGTGAATATGGGAATTTGTAATTCTCTTATTTTGAAAATGAAAGATGTAGTCACTCCTCAGTTTTTGAATGCCATAGGTAATGAGATCTTGATTAAGGTCTCTAGGATGCTTGAAGCACCCTTGAGATAGGAGTAAAGCTGTATAAATGCATCCATATAATGTTTAGTTATGGTAAAATACCACTAGGCGATGTCTATATTACTGGGTTTGGGATGCAGACATGTTCCTGTGTTCAGGAACAAAACTTAGCCATATACCAACTCTGCCTGACAGCAAAACCTGAGTGCTCATCACCAGGATGTGGGAGAGGAATCACAGAAGATGCAAATAGGTGCCTGTTGTGGGTAACTGCTGGCAGTCCCATGGCACATCACAGTGTGTATCACACGGTGACTCAAGGCACAAAGTCAGGGCTCCTGTGGAAAGGCAGCTCATCCCTACTGTCATAGGACAAATCCCACCCTGGAGTGTTTCTTAAGCAAAAATGGTTCTAAATGCTCAGCTGTGAAATACAGTCAGTCAGAAAATCATGAGAACAGAGCAGGAAATTTGTATCATGAATCTTGAAGAAACCAGAAAAGTACTATTGCTCTATGCAATTATAAATATAACAGCTCCTTTTTGGAAAGGAAGGAAAAAAATCATGTATCTGTTCTTTTTATATTACCCTATTGCTACATTATGTTATATTCAGACCATCTACAGCTTCAGTGGAATTACTATATAATAGGCAGTGATGAATGACTCCAATAATCTGTTTTCCCCTTGTGAGTAGAAATAGTCCCCATAACCATTTCCCTCTCTTGATTGTACTAGAAGCCCTGGACAAGCAATAGTTCCTTTCCCCTGAGCACGTATACCACAGCAGCCCTGATCTCTGGTGGCACATTTTGTGGCCTAAGGCATGAACTTGAAGAGCAAAAACAGCCACTGCTCACCACCTCTCCCTTTACTCAGGAAGCATGGTGTTATCTTTCTTGAGCTCTCTTCAGTTTCACTATTCATGCATCATCTTCCTGTTTATCCCAAACAAAAATAGCTTGATTTAAAAGGAGCTTCTTTTCTTTGTTGTTTTTTTTGACTGCTTCTCTATTGACATACTGAAGTGTTGAGCCAAAATCAAGAAGCAGATCCTTACTACCTCAGAAACCCCAGCATCAAAGAACAACAGATCCTTCTGTACAGACCATTGCACTAGTGGCAGGAAGGCATCCAAGGTGAAAACAGCACATTTTTCACTCAGCTGTCACCGTACTGATGGGGACATGTGGGACAGTTGTTGCAGGCGAATAGCAAGAAAAAAGGAATTTAAAGTCATGTTTCCCAAACCAGCTCCACCCTGTCACTGTGCTGATCCTCACCCCCTGCACCAGAGAAGAACTTTAGCTGAAATGTATCTCTGGATGCCATCCGGTCCATCCCTTGTCAGTTCTAGGAGAAAGTCAAAATTCTATCGGGGACAGCAAGCCTGCTCTTCCCTTCTTAGTCATGGATAGACAGAGAGCATACACCCTTATGCTTCTCAATCAGTTATTTGTGTATCACTACACAGAAGGGGATAGTTTTCCACAGCAAAGATTCCATCCAACAGGCTGACTGGAACACTAGTTTCTGATCGTGGAATCCGTGTAAGTTGAAGCACCTCTCAAAACTTTCTCCAAGCCCAAAACTCTTCAGTCTAGTGCAAGTACTGGTCCTCAGGACTGGCCACACCACTGAAGAAGGGGTTTCATTTACAGGTGATTTTTGACATATTGGTGACCCCATTATCAGCATCCTCCTCTCTCGAGAAACCAACAAAGCTTCCTTAGGAGTCTTCTCTTAGGACACACAAGATACTGTCTGTACGCAGGGCTGCATGTGGCTGCTTCATTAAAGCCTTCACACTTTAGCCCTGTTTGCCACCTTCTGTTCCTCAGGCACAGAACTCGATCCTTTTCCACAGGTCTTGGGAGCATGTGGGAACTGTGGCATTTGTGAAGACCCTTGGAGCACAAAAGACCCAGAATCGCTTGTAGTATCAGAGCCTCTGTTCATGATGCACAGCTACAGAAAAAATCAGACTCATCTCCATTGAAGAGAAGGCATCAGATAAATCTATGCATGTTTTGACATCAAGGAGATTGAAGAGCACGTGCTCTCCTAATCTCTGCTTTACTTCTGTGGAAAGTCACACCTAAATAATGGTCTAAAAATATGGTCTAAAAAGGTACAAAAGAGATAAAGTGCCTCTAATGTAGAAGTAATAATGATGGTGAAATTAGTCTACCCCTTGGCAAATGTGTTTATTGATGTTTTTAAGAGAAAAAGCTTTTTGACACCTGTTATTTGTTGTACACTTGACCATGTGTGTAGATTTTGGATGTATATTAATAAAAGAATTGTAGCTAATAAAAGAATTGTAATCAAACCAATCAAACCAATCTGCCAGAGACAAACCTTTACTTTCAAAAGTTAGTATAAAAATACAGAGTTTGATTCAGAAAGCAAATGCTGTCATCTTCCATTTGCCTTAACGAAAATATCAAGGGAAAACTATAAAAAGTGTAGAAAATCACTAACGTTTAATGAAATAACTGAGAATATATGAAAAACAGAATGCATAATTTGTCCTGAGGTAATAGACCTCAGATCTTTGAGTAATATTTTTTACTTCGATGTGTCCAAACATGTTTCTTGTTATTTGCTGCACAAAGCTTGGGATAAGCTGCTCAAGAAAGATGTGAACATTTTATAAGCACAAGCTATCCACATTCTAAGATGGGGAGGAAAATGTCCACCACTCCAGCTTTCACTTGGAGAATGTTTATTCAACATGCTGCCTTACAGTAGACACTTTATTCTGGCACAAATCTTATATCATTCTAATATTATCAGCAAAGCATTTTCCCTACTGCAATGGAAGTACCAGTGTATCTATCAGCTCTGCTAAGCAGGGTATCACCTTTCAGTCTATTTTCACTAACCAGAGCTTTATGTGAAGGTCGATGCCGATGCCTTCATCCTTCTTTTCCAAAGCTAAGAATAAATCGCTGAGCAATATGCGTTGCATTTAATGCATTGTGCAGTGAGTGTACACCAATTATGGTAGATCCATATGGAATCCACTTCCCAAATTAGATAAAATGACTGGCATCTTTCCTGTCATTTTAAAAGATCACAGCAATACCCTTGAGCTCTTTGGAGGTTTAGATCTCTACTTTCAAGGAAGAACAAACAGCTGATGAGATGATTAACTTGAAGATGGGCAGGATAGGAGTGTTCCACACTTTCTACTGACTAACCCCAGGTGGTCTGACTGTGCATTGGATGTTTGCACTCTGTTTTCAAGCATCTGCTCGTTCCTGGTGTTGATCAGGAAAAGTAGGAACCTGCCTTTCATTCCTTGCAGCACTCTAGTAATCAGCTAAAATTTAAACACTATATTCCTTATGTTTTTATGTATCTCAATTCTTTTTAATAATAATAATAATTATTATTATTATTATTAATTACATATGAAAATACAGGAAGTCTTCCACAATTTGGAACACTTGCAAGGCAAGTGATACGCTTCCACTATTTGGACAATCACTGTTCCAGCTGAAGTACATTTTACTAAACAGCCATTCCTCCTTCACTTCATGGCCACAGACAGGGAGGTTGCCTGTGCCAGTGCTGCCAATGCCCCCAGCTCTGTGTGCAGCTGTGGATACAGAAAGCCAAGTCAACTTGCAAGTTGGCAAGTTATGTGGGAGCCAGCACAGCTGCAAATTTTGCTCATCATTTCTGTCTGAATTCATTATTATGGATGTCCTGGATAAATCAACCATCTAGGAAGCTCTTCAGGGTACACTTTTATAACCAATGGAAACTGCCAAAACTATTTGTGTGCACACAGTACAATGCATCTGTGAGGACAGTGCCATGGAGGCAGAGCATGGGTCTTAATGGCCACTCTGAGATAAGTCCTCATGCATCTCTTGATTAATTAAAATATGACAGTTTTGCCTTAAATGGAGAAAGGTATGAACCTAGACGAGAACCACCTCTTATTGCTGCAAGTGAGCAGAAAGATGAGGAATTCAGCAGAGTGCAGGAATTCAGCCCTCTTTAGGGCAGGGCTGGGTGGTATGCAGAAGCAGGCTTTATATTTGGGAATGACAGTCTCCTGCATCGCTCCTTGAAGGGATGAAAGGTTTCTTTCTAGCCAAGTAATGACCCAGGGATGTTTTATTGTAGGCATTCCTAAAAGACTTGGTTTTCTCACCGTCTTAATTTGACTACTTCTTATTTTATACCTCAAACTTACAAAGAATTAATTTCTTGAGACTGTCTGAATTGTTAATAGGACAGCAATTAGCAAGTGTCTCAAGCAGACCAGTACCTAATTTCAGATGACTGCAAGCGCAGTAGAAGTGAGGACTCTCCCAAAGGCATGGGTGCTTCTAGGTTAACACGTCATTTACTGGTCTCCACTAACAAGAGGAAGAACCTAGGAGCAAAATCAAAACGGTGGGTGAGACGTGAATGAATGAAAAGAGGGGCAAGGAAGAGGGCTCTCACAGAGCTCTGACTTTCAGGGCACCACAGGGCACAGCAGGCAGGGCCCAAACACTCAACAGGGAGTCCTCTTTCCCTAGGCCAACCCAAGGTTTTGTGATGCTCACACTCTGTCCTCTAGCCCTTCGCAAAGAGCCCTTAGGTCTTTCATCATGCACATCAAAAGGAATACTAGAAGAAACAGATGCAAATTATCTAAGCATGAATCCCACCATATCAAGGACTTTTCATCAAGCACTGGGGGCTGTGGAGTGAGAGAAAGCTTCTTTAATTTCCTTGGGCATGGAGGTGGTCCCCCAAGAGTTGCTGTGAGGAGCTGTCCCTCCCTCTGACCTGCTGACAGTGGTGGGGCTCAGCCCTTGTTAAAGCATTTGCGTCAGACCTGACAAGGTTTATAAATTGCTCAGAAGTCAGCGTGGGGTGAGTGGGAAAGGATGACAGCGACAAGCAGGTAAAATATCCTCACATGTGATCTGATGAAAAAGTCTTGGGTTGCCATAGCATCCACCAGCAATCCTTTCACCTTCCTCCTTAGGACACACATTTGAATTCCAGTATGAATAGCCCTTCTTTGGTTAGGCAGCTACTTCTGTTAAACTTCTGTATAATAAAGAATCCCTATAAGTTCATTTCACACTTTTTGTTATCTTTACAGCTGAAGGATTTGTCGGGAAGTAACCTACTTTAAAATGAATTTTTCACAGACATGGGTTTAGAACCTGACAGTTTTTTAAAATATGGGTATATCATAAGATTCAATATTGGAAGACAAGACAGCCAAGCCATAGAAAGATATTTTACTTCAAGTGATTATCAAAGCAGCAAAATTGTCTTGCTATTTTCTCCCTTTTCTACCTTTTTTTTCCTGTTTTATTTGAGCATCTGTACTCCTTACATATCCCACAGATTCTGTGCTCAAGCAATTTCTTTTTCTTTTCTTCACTTTTATCTCACCGTTCACAGTGTTACATCCAACAAAAAACTCATGAGTATTTGTTCCAAAAATGCCAGTGTGCCTTTACAAGTTGTTGCACAGAGTTTCATATACATATTAAGGAATTAGAATTAAATCTCCTAAAAACTGTGAAGTAAAAACAAAGTATAAAATTCATAAGTGAGATTTTTGAGGACTTCAAAGGCTTCTGGAGATATTGTGAACTTCTGTTGAAGATATGTGAAGAAGAGAGATACACTGAGATGCAACAAGTGCAAATAATGAAGATAGTGTTATGCATTTGTAAAAGTTGTTTTACATAACTACTAAAAACCTGGTAGTTGTACTAATATTGAATTAGTTTAAATTTTGTCAAAACTGTGCCCTTTTATCCTGCTGATTTCTGAACCTGTTTTTCAAATGTACTGAGTTATTAAGAAAACTATTAATATTCAATGAAGGTATAGTCATATAAATTATCCAGTTTCTAAAACAGCATAGAAAAGAGGATGATTCATCAGTGTTTGATCTCAAGTCAAGAAAGTGTTTCAATTAATCAGAAATCATAGCAGCCATGAGGAACTATTCCCTTTTTGTCGTTGCAATGAGCACTGAGATGCTGTGGGGAATTGGCAGAAGGAGCCAGTGTAAAACACACCTCATCATCCCTGCACGAGAAGGTCTGGGAGTGGGGGTGGGAGGCAAGGCTTCCCAGGCCTGTGCCCAGCCACTGGGGGCTGTTGTTGCACAGGGATCAAAACAGAGTGGGTGGGACAGTGATGTGCCCATGGCTTTCCCAGATAACCATGCAGTGCTGTTGCCTATCCCCATGGTGTGAGGCCGGGGCTCTCCCACTTCCTGGGCTGTCACTCCAACCTGACCATGGTCCTCCACCACTGCTGTCTGCAGCAGGAGCCAGCCAGAGGTCAGTGCAATGAGGACAGGTCTGGTGACAGGATCAGATAGAAGATACTCAGGTGTTGAAAACAGGCCAAGGACCTGGCTTTGATAATCCATCTGCAAAATTTACTACGGCTGAGGTCAGCGTCTGAGAAAAGACTGTCCTTCCTACGGAAAAGCTTCACAGAAGGTGTGCTGAGCCCAGATTATAAACCAGAGTTTTGCTTTCACCTGTTGATGATGCAAGCCTAAACCCTCCCTTACCCTCACAGGTCACCGTGAGGTAGTTTACAAATAAGCTTAGACAACTGAAGCAGAAAGCCATACAGAGTGAGCTTCAGACTCAGAAGGTTTGGTTTGAAACAAATCAACGGATTTATAAACGTATTTGTAAACCAGTAAGTATTCAAGAGACAAAACAGGGTCTCTGCACCAGAACAAAGCAATGCCAGCAGTTTTCTTCCAAGAGCATCAAAATTAGTCTCAAGCACCTGCTCCTTGGCTACTCTGATCCCTTTGCACTGTGAGGACAGTTCAAATTGCAGGTTTACCCTGGTCAAGCTCAGACCAGTGATGCTCACAATCTGCCTCAGCTTTGGAAATATTTTGTACTGTATTTAACGGTTGTCCCTGGCCATCTTGTTGGTGATGGCAAATGTGAAAAAAACCCCTGGTTTCATAGTTAAAAGCAACAGACACTGTCTCTGTGAGAGGAATACTCTCCTGTATTTGCTATTGAAATGTGCTGTTCTAATGTCATTCCCTGTTGGCTTTTTTGAACAAAATTAGCAAATATCGTATCTCCCATTTTTCTTATGAAAACCATTTTGAGAGTTATGGCGAGGCATCTCCAGATAGCAAGCCCAGTTCTTCTCACAGCTGTTTTGAAACAATACACATCTAGAAATGCCTCTAGAGGCCCTTCTCACCAACACCCCCACAGCTCCTGCAGAGGTAGAGATGGCTTTGCACAGCTTTGTTTCTCAGAGATCTCCAAACAGATGAAAGTGAGTGCTTTTTCCCCTCCAAGGACATGCTCTCTCTCGAGCCCAAGAAGCTCAACAGGATTGCAATTACTTCCCTTGCAGGTGATTGACTGCAGAGATATCAGGTTGAGGGGAAAACCTCTGCAACATTGATGTTGTAGGTATACATTCAGCATTTTAATACCCTGACATTTATTTCCATTTAGTCCAACATCCCAGCTTCATGTCTAATTTAGTGTGGACAAAAGTGAGCCTCAGATCAGGGTAAAGGAAGCTCTCTCCAGGTAAGATGTGATGAGACTATTGGATGGTTGGGATGGAGAGCAGTGATGGGAGTGTAAAAGATGACAGGGACAAGAAGAGTGGGGAAACCCATTAACTTTTCAAAGTGAGAATTAAACACCAAGATTGCATTTTCAGCTCTTAGCAGATGATTCAGGAACTGTGAGATAAGCCTTGCTTCTGCCTGTGCCTGCCCAGGAAAGGGCATTCCTGTGGCATGCAAATCTCACTGCTGCCCCTGTTGCCTGCCTGCAAGCACAATATAATTGAACCTGGAATGTTTTATTTCACAGACAGAAGAATAAGAACTCATTCTTTATAGACGGAGAGGAGGGAAGAGAGATGCATAATTATCACATATGCCTCATATGCATTTATGGGTATGAGCATATGCTCTGAAAATGTAATCCTTCATTAAAGGAAAAATTGAAGATGACAAATTTGTAATGTAAAATTTAAAATATGAGAAAGGTGAAAGATTAATTCAATAGTGTGTCCACACTTAATTAGAAAATAGGATGCTATGGTGAGTTCTACTAATTTTTCCAATGCCACTTGGATGCATTGCCAATAAATAATCTTACAGTGGCAAAATAAATCACTGTGTTACAAAGAGCCCTCATCTGCAATTGAAATCATTCTATTTACCCTGGAGACACATACCTATGAAAAATTTAGGAGGTCATCAATCACAGTCTCTCTTTCCAATGTTTATAAAGTTGTGTCTTTGGATAAGAACATTTCCAGTCTTCTTGTAATGATTGAAATCAGAGCTGAGGTCTGATGTATGTACAGAGAGGATCACTGTGCTTAGGTAGACTGCATCTCATCCCTAATTTTTGAAGTGACATAAAATAACTCTTCTGGAGCTGTCTCTGTTATTCAAATGTCCATGGTAAAGTGATGAAAAGAGATCTCAATGTACACAAGATTTAGGCTCTAGGTTTAAATATACAGCATGCAATTGTATAGCACAAGACCACTGAAGAACAATGACAGATGCATTCATTTCATGTCAAGTGCTCTGAAATTGTGTATGCTCAAAAATTCAAATCTGTATTCTGCACAAGATCTTACATGGGCACATATAATTTGCTATTTTCCCATCACACATTAGCTGTTTGTTAATGGTATAAAAATCACTAGGTAACAGTATAGCAGCCAATGTAACTTATCATTCAAAGATCAGACTTTTTACTGGAAACCAAAACATCATAAAATTCAAATAAACATTTCACAAGGATCATCACACGGAAGGTATCACATTAAGCCTACTGAAAAACCAATTCTCTGAGGTGTGTTTCACAGGCAATTGCTTCTCAAATAGTTTTCCATTAGTGTTGAGATTCAAGCCACAACAAGTGCCTTTAGTCCAATTCCTAGTCCTTATTAAGGAAATGTCTGGATAAGGACTCTGAAGGCAGCTTTCTCTGTCACTTCCACAGGAAATGTCAACCCTTATTTGGGTCATTTGGATCTAACGATCTCTTGATTCACGACCAAAAATCTTCACGCTGGTTGTTAGAAATCACATGGTCTAACTGTAACAGAGGGGTGGAGTCTGTGTCCTGAGCATGGGCAGAGAAAGAATATTCACCTCAGACACCTCGTACCTGCCTTTGAGCTCACATAATTATTCACAAGGTTACTCATAGACATAAAGCTGCTAATAGCATGTCTGAGGAAGAGGCAACTTTGTATCTATGAGAACGTTGTGAATAAATATGTGAAAAAGGGGGTTTTGTTTGTGCACAAAGGGCACTTTACCATATTCTAGTACATCCCTAGGATAGGGACTGGGCAGCACAAAAGCAGGAGCTTCAGCTTGCTTCCTTATTTGAGACTTCTACGTCCTTTCCACATGAAAAAAAAAAAGGAAATCAGAAAATCTTCCTAGGAATCAGCTTTGCTCATTAGCCATGAAAACTGCTCACTTTCTGAAAAGTTCGTAGTGCAATGTCTGGCTGTTGCAGGTCAGAGAAAGATTAAACAGCCAATTTATTTTAAAATTGAGAAAGAGAAAAGTGAGCTTGTTCTATTAATCAGTTTTTCACTTCCACCCAAGCTATTAGATAAGTCTGAGATAAAGTACTTGAATTCATTAAAGTCTCTGAAGACTGGAAAGGACCCCTTTTTATTTTTTCTTCTCTTGCTCTCTCAAAAAATAAAATCCTTGTAATTTCATAGGTCAAGTTATGGTTATATCCATTTTGGTAAAATGTTGAATTAGAGAATTAGAACAGATAGGATATTTCAGTTCAAATTTGTAATTTCCATGGACTTCCAAGTAATAGAAATTGACTTCATAGGAAGCTGGAGTTCTCAGGATTTCTGAGAGACACGAGCTTCAGGAACATTTGCAGAATTGGCAAGCCTGGTTTGATGTATCTGACTGGTGCTCTGTTGTCTATAGTAAATAGAAACACAATAATAAATAAAACCACAAGAAAACAATTTCTCTTCAACAGATGTCAAAGTTCACACATCAAAGGGAATGCTGCAAAGCTGCAGCATGAAAATCTGATGGTGTGGGTTTCCAGAGTTGATAAACATTGTAATTTCTGCCAGCTTGTTGATATGAATCAGTTAGAATGAGGAGCATTCTCACCACCCACTCGAGGTCTCAACAGAGGCACCCACTGCAGGTGTTTGGGCTGCATGAAGTCTCTTCTCCAAATCACTCTCTCTCAACTACACTCCCAAGCAGCCCATGTTGACCAGAGTGGCCCTCAGCTCACTGGGTCAGTCTTTCTTATTTAAGTGCGAACTTATAGGCAAAGTGTACAGACCCCCAGAACCTGGAACACTCTCACGCCTGATTGTGTTCTGGGGATGGTTTTGGGTTCAGAGGAGCACTTCTCATTAACAGGGAAGCCTGATATTAATAATGCCTTTATTTAGAGAAGTTTCTGAGTCTCCCTTGGATCCACAATTATATTGTCAATGAACAGTCCTTAGAGAGGAGGTTTACCACTGTAACCTTAATGGTAGCATCCTGGAGCAAGCAGAGTGGTGGTACCAAGGAGCTCCTGAGCATCCCGTTCTTTATCAAAAGAAATATTGTTAATTCCCACTAAACTCTGTCTAGACTGCCTGTTCTAGGCTTATAACGTGGGGGCTGAGGGACCACCAAGGTTAACTGAGAAGCTTCATGCACAGCTGACCTTGGAGAAAAAAGACAGGGTAACCGTGAAAGAGATAATAACCTAAACAATTACCTGAGCCAAATGCCAGCAGCAGCACAAAGCTGTCATAGGGGAAGGACAGCTGCAGGGATGTGCTGCTGGAGAGACTGGCTCAGTACTCTTTCCAGTACAGGCGTTCGCCTTTTACAGGAACCAGCCCAGCGGTTCCGGCCTGCTGCTCGGCGGCGGCAGCAGCACCTCTGCAGGCACATACACATCAGACCTGGAGTGCCCGGCGCCCCAAGCCGGCTCCTACCCTGTCAGGCCCTCCTCAGCTTCGTGCATCCCTCACTTTTAGTCCCGGTGGGCTGGGGCTACCTGAGCTCGGGGGAGTCAGACCCGGGGTAAGGAACCGGCCCGGGCACGGGAGGCTGCCCATATGCCGGGCCGCCGGGGCTCCCTTCCCGCTTCCCGCTGGCTCCCGGCCCCTGCCCGCCGCTCTCTCTCCCGGCGGTGCCACTCGCAGCGGAGAGCAGCTCTCCGTGCCCTGGGAGAGCGGGGCGGGGTAGCAGAGGAGAAAAGCGGCATCTACATCTTTACATCCGCATCCTGCATCCACACCCTCACCCCGCGTCCGCCGCCGGGACGACACGGGGCGGCCCCGAGGGCGCGGAGCTGCGGCGGGAGGCAGCGGCGGGGGCAGTGGGGGGAGCAGCCCGGCCGCCCCGCATTGCCTGGCCCCGGGCAGAGCCCAGAGGCGCCGCCGGAGCGCGGGGCGGGAGCTGCTCGGCGGGGCGGGGGCTGTCACGGGGCTGGGACGATAAAACCTGGGGTAATTGCATTTAGGCAAATGAGGCTGCCTCGGCCCTCCCCGTCTCCAGGTATATAAAGTGAGGAGCGCTCCCGCGACCGGCCAATGCGCTCGGAGAGCAGCGCCCGCCCTCCCCGCTGCAGACGGTGCGTGCGCTGCGGGAGCCCGGCCGGCCGTGCCTGTGTGCGAGGGGTGCGCTTGTCCCGTGGTTGTGAGGGGGTGTGCCTGTGTACTTCTTTGTCGCGGTCTACATGTGTGTGCTTCTCTGGAGGGGTGCCTATACGTGGTTGTGTGTCCGTTCGTGAGTGCCTCTGGATTTTTTGTGCCTGTCCTTATGTGTCTGTCTGGATGCGCAGAGGGATAAGTGTGAACCTCTGGACACGTGTCTCTGTGTCTGTGTGTGTGTACGTCCCTACGTGGGTGTGAGCATCTAAGGTGTGTAGCTCTTTGTATGAGTTTGTAGGCGGATGCATGTGTACCTGGGTGTGTGTGAGGGGGATGTATCTGGCTGCGTGTGTATATTTGGGAAGGTGCGAATCCTAGATGTGCATAGACGTGTGAGGGTGTGTTTGTCTTCCCCTGTATGTGCGTGTGTGAAGGGGCACGGCTGGCTGTGTGTGTCTGTATGTCTGTGCGCCACTGTAACGGGTGTGGGGTGTGTGTCTATCCAGAGGGGTGTGCAGCAGTCGGAGCGGGGGTGCCGGTGTAACTCGGTGCGTGTGGGGCCGTACGCGAGGGAGTGTGGCCCCAGCTGTGCCCCGGACGGCTGTGTCCGTGTGTGCGGGGCTGTGCGCGCCCGCCCCGGCTGCCAGGGCTCCACCCTCTGTCCCCGCAGGACGTCGAGGCGGCGATGAGGCTCCCGCTGGCTTTCGCCGTGCTCCTTCTGGCCTCGTCGCAGGTTTTGGGCGAGGAGATGGGAACCACCGACGACCTCAGCTACTGGTCCGACTGGTCCGACAGCGACCAGGCGAAGGTGAGCCCCGGCGGCCCCGCGGGCGGGGGAGCGAGGGGTTCGGAGCCAGGGGCTCTGCGCCGGGCACTGCCCCGGGCGGGACCGAATGCGGGGGTCCGCACTGAGCGCCACCCGCTGTCGCCCCGCAGGAGGAGCTGCCGCTGCCCCTGGAGCACTTCCTGCAGAGGATGGCCCGGAGACCCCGGCCCCAGCAGTTCTTCGGCCTCATGGGCAAGCGGGATGCCGGTGAGCGGGGCGGGGGACCGGCTGCTGCTCCCGCCTCTCCGCACGCCTCTTCTCCCAGTGCCTGCCCAAATCTTACACGGTTATCGCTCTGGATTAATGTGTTACATCTGCTTCGTAGGCTGCCATGAGGGTACTTTGGGTTTAGGCTTTTTTGTTTGGTTGTTTCTTTTAAGTTTTATGTGAGATAAACTCACTGATTGGAAAAGAGAGGGCTTTAAAGTATTAACTGTGTACCTGTTACAGCACATAAATCCCAGTAAGGGGTAGCACGATAATTCATAAGTCAGCATGCATGCCACTGAATCACCAAAGTGTGGAAATTGGTTGAGTGAACAATTATTGTCACG
Source organism: Nicator chloris (assembly GCA_013400495.1). Classification (NCBI taxonomy): domain Eukaryota; kingdom Metazoa; phylum Chordata; class Aves; order Passeriformes; family Pycnonotidae; genus Nicator; species Nicator chloris. Next base: position 15,550 of record WAAE01023777.1, read on the forward strand.
TTTTCTACATGTTTACTGAACCAAGAATGATCTAAGAAATTGGAGCTAAATTAATCTAAATTGTGTGGGTTAAGCTGAAACAAGTTTTTTAGTCTCTTCAAAGAGAAATGCAGTTGTAAATCATCACCCTAATTTCCTTAAGTGGAATATGGCTAGGTTAGTTTTTGTATTTTCAAAGCATTGCAGCAGCACCATATGTGTATGCCAATCCTTTTTTAACAACTCTTTTTGTCTTTTTTCTCTTTCCTTTCCTCTTCCAAACAGGATATGGCCAGATCTCTCACAAAAGTAAGTTTAAAAAATACAAATATTTTAAGTAATCATTAGAAGATATTCAAATAGAGAATAGTGTATTTGACAGGATTATTTGGAAGGTATCTGGTTTCAGCTAGGGACTGGCAGCACCACTGGTGGAGAAATGATCTGTTAAAGAATCGAAACCTCCCCTTCAGTGCCACTGTGGGCCCATATCTCATCTGAGCTGCTGCAAGCTTTGAGATTTCAATCCATATTAATGTGCGGATGTTGCAGCTCTCTCTTATTTCCCAAGGGGGGGATTTTGTAAGCCTTTCTCATTGGCAAGGCAGGCTTACTGCCAGACTCTGAGAGGAGCAATTAAGATGGCAAAATCTGGAAAATTAGAATAATGAATTCCCAAGTCCCCAAGAATGCTTTCATGGGAGCTCCCATGTCCTCACATGCGAGTTAATGTATCTGAGCTCTCAGCATTATTTGAGAATCAGACCCCTGCTCACAGTAGGGGCTGATTGATGATGTGCTGTCATATGAAGAGCCATATCTTGCCCCAGTAATAAGTGTGCCTTGCTCTGCTTCTGTGTAACACAAATCAGGAGATGGTATCAGCACTGGGCTGTTACCTTGCTCTGCACAGGGGTATTTTTATTATCTGAAATTATCTCATGATGTTTAAAGAGAAACTGGAAGATTTTTGTTAAGTAAACATGATCTTATATTCTGTGAAACCTCCTCTGTCCACAGAGGCCAGCAACAGTCCCAGTGTTCTATTACCCACAAGATGCTTTCTCTAGGGTTACGTACTGGAATGCCAAATAAGTAGTCTGATACAAAGCTCATGCCGAATTACCTGCTGACTAAAGTAAAAAATTATAGTTTTCTGAAACTGCTTCAGTTCGAATTAATATATGTGAGGTCTGAGTATCTTGCTTTGTTTATGAATTCACCAAGCAAAATTCTTTCCAGAGAGAAACTTCTATGTTTGTCTCAAAAGCCAGTTTAGATAAAGGACAGTTCCTTTTCATTCCTTATCTGAAACTATAGCTACTACTATAATCTGGTATGTACTGTAGGCCTAAACTTGGAGTAATTTATCCTCTACAATTCCAGTGTCTTGAGAAATACTAATGGGACAGGAAGGTAATACCTGAACTTATAAATATTCCAAAAATAGAGCCAGACTGTCTAGCTCAGACGTGTCCAGACATAGAGTCCCATTGGCTTTCCCTCCAGTAAGAGCTCCACCTGACCTGTGAGGATTTTCTTCCACATTACAGAAATCAAACAACAACAGGTAGAAGAGACACATCAAACAGATGCAGGCTATACCAAGACACTGCCTTCTTGCGCATTTGCTCAATCAGTAGGAATTTTACTGTGAGAGAAATAAGATTTGTACTGTTAGTGGCCATTGTTTTTCCATTATACTTAAAAAAACCCCAAAACCAAAGGTCTATCTAAGCTAATGAGAAGATGTTCATTAACTGGCCTGTGCCTTGGTCTATCCTGTTTAGTCTGATTAGTCAGACTGCTTTTTGTTCTCTGTTGTCTGAGAGTGATGTGAACAACTGGACTGTAATATAAACAGTTTTGGACCCTGTCTTCTTTCCTTGCAAGAACCTGTTACTTTAAAAGCTTGCCTAGTTAAAATGTATTAAAATACCCCTAAATATATTTTTTCAGGGCATAAAACAGACTCCTTTGTTGGACTTATGGGCAAAAGATCTTTAAATTCTGGTATGTATTTGACTAAATCTGATACTTGGTGATATGAAGCCTCTTCATTCCGTTGCCTCTTTGTTCTCTCCCAGCGGATGGAAGAAGCAATTTTTATGTAGTGTAGATCCAGAATTCTTGGAAAAAGAATCAGGATTTCCTTTGTTACCCAAGATGTTTCAGAGTTCACTTCACTTCAATGCTTGAAATGACCAGGCTGGTCTGAGTTGCAGGCAAGCTCAGGTAAAATTCCCCAGAGCACTCTCATTACTGCCCTGTCCTTGCATGTTCTGCTAGTGCCCAAAGTGCTACTAATAAAAAACAAAACAAAAACAAAAACAAACAAACAAAAAAACCCCCCCAAAACCAAAAAAACAAAACCAAAACAAAAAAAAACCCCTAAACTTTACTGACATATCAAGAAAAATTCAGAGGCTGAAAATTCAGGGGTCACTTAACTTGTGGTCTAAATCCAGATCTCATCAGGTAAAGGGATATTTTCTCTGGAGATCCTTATTCCTAATACTTGGAGTAGAAGGTGAAAGAACAGAACTTTGGCATTAACACCATCTCATTCTGCAGATCAGGCTATTAAACATTCACAGTCTCTTTCAGCTTTTGACTTCACCTAAAGCATTTTAAACTCTGAATGGACACTGTGAATTTATTTCCCCATAGCATCCATCCAGGGCAGAATTCTCCTCTCTCCTCATGTGCAGAGCCCCTGTGGGAAACTGGAGACTCCCCATAGCTCTCTCCTTCCCTGTGCTAGAGGACTGTACTGAGGAAATCCCTCTGTGAACCATAAAATATCAGTTGATTCTCCAGGATAAGAATTAAAAAAAAACCCCCAACCTAGTATGTATTTCATGTCTCTGAAATAGTTCTCACTGTTTTGTTAAATGGATGATAAAAGATAAATTACTAGCTGACACCTTTATATTATGTGGATACATGCTGTGATCTATATTCTGCAATTATGGTTGTCAGTAACTTTCATTTTCAATTAAACCCCCTTCAAGACTAGTAATATTGCTCTCTGCATTATTTTGCAAATTGCTACGTATCATGAATAATTTTGTACAATTTTCTGCTGTGGCAATAGCTATTAAATGCATAATACCTGTAAATATATCTGCTATCACAAAAGTAAATAGCCTGTAAGTAATAAATTGGGTTTGGTTTCCACTGAGATTACATTTATATTAATATAAGAATGTAAAATGCAGAAAATGTAAAAAAAAACCCCAAACATTTTATTGCCCTAATTTCAAAATTGCTGGTATAGTCAGGATACAGTTTTGTGGTATTTCTAACCAAAGGGAATAATGATGTTCTACTCTGTTGGGCTATGTAACACCGGTCTGACAGGTAAAACTGGAATTCACAGCTTTTCTGCCTGATTCCTTGAGGGGGACATGGTAAGAAGTTTTTTCTGCTCCACTAGAGGAGAAGACAGGTCCTAAGGACTGTGTAATCAAAGCAAGATCAGGAATAGTAAGTGCTAGGACTAACTTCACTTCTCCCTTTTGGAAGATATCTAACTGGGCAGGACCTTTACACCATGCTGTGGTTTTCTTCTGCAAAAAGCCCCTGAGCTCCCTGGTAATGGGCAGGAGTTCATGCTGTCCCTCTGGGTGTGAGCATGTTGCTGATTTACAGCCTCAGGTGCCAAAGCAGGGCAAGGGGATGCTGATGTCAGTCCCTGGTTTGGGGGCAGCCTTGATCAAGAAGGGCTCTCTGGATTTCACTCTCATTTTAAATGAGCAAGAAGGAGAGATCTACCACTACTGAACTTAAAAATGTTTTTAAGACTATTTTCGCCTGGAGCTTGTCAGCATGGTCGTCTGAGTATGTCTGAGGAGCTTGGCTCCTGCTGTAGAATACAGTAAAATTATTCCTGTGGGCAGGGCTTACGGACAGGGAGAGCTTCAAAATGCTGACTGCATAGGAATGAAGGTGGATATGTCTGTGCAGAAATCCTCTACCACAAATTGACCTGAATGCTTAGATCCCATCAGTTAGATGAATTACTGACAGGTAAAGGGGCTCTGAGATAATGGCGCTTCAACCAGCTCAGCAGACTAGAGGTAGAAAACACTGCTCAGACCTTCAGCCTTCTGGAGGAGAGTGTAGTCTGAGAGGTAAAACCAAATCAAAGCAGCTCAGGGATGGGCCAGGAGCCCTGGTCTCTGTTGTGGTGGTGCCAGCTGGCTGCAGGTCTCTGACACTCCTCGTGCTTGCTGGTATTTCTGCAAGGCTGTACCTTGTGCTTCAATCTGCTTCGTTTTTTGCAGGGTCCTCTGAAGGGAGCACAGCACAGAATTACGAGCGGAGGCGTAAATGAGACATCCCCGTGTGCTATTTATTAAACTTCATTTGTTCTAATGGCCAATGCAGTGTAATATAAACTAACCACTGTATGAAACAATTATTTATTTAATAACTGAAGGGGTTTGGTTTTTTTGAGTTGTACATTCAATAAAATTCTTATTTTTCATATTGTGGCAGTGACACGTGTTGTGTAGGTGTGTTGCGGTTCTGAAAGGACCGGCAACCCTGGTGATGTCTCACAACAAAGCACATTGTTTGATATAACCTATAAAGTTATGTTTACTAAACAAGCAAGTATTCTTTTGTTCATTGAAAGCGAGTCTATCAGCTTCACAGCTAGTGCAGAACAGATGTTCAGTCTAGTGCCTCAATTTGTTTTCATGGTTTATAATGTACTGTAATTTCTGTATCAAAAAATATATTTGTATCATTGCAGCATGTTTTATGTTCTGTGATTATGTATCAATATATTTTAAAAAGGGGGATGGGTAAAGTTTGAATGGGAATCCAAGGTCTTCATTTCATAGTCTGGAATTTTATGATAGTAACATTTTAAATAAAAACTCCTCTGGGGCTTTTGCAACATACTTCCTTTGGTGACAGTGATGAAGTTATTTCCCACGTTGGTCTGGAACGAGATTTGGATCCAAGCAACATTGGTCTGAGACTGGAAAGAAATATCAAATTATTTTCTTTTTTGCAGGGAGGCTGTGAGCCTCCTCATGTGTGTTTGGTGAATGTTTGAGGGATTTGTTACTGGAGATAGGAGTTCCTGGGATTGCTCCAGGTCACGCAAGGTGCCATCTTTTCTAAACCTGATGGAAATCATGAAGCATGTTGACTGAATGGAAGGAGCATGATGTATCCCCCGGCTCTAAGGGGAATAATTTGCTGTGGAATTAATCCAATTATTATTTGAAAGCCAAGCTCTTAATAAATTCTGTCCCTCAGATTCCCAATAAAAGCATCTGTGGGTATGAATCCGTGCAATATAAAAGAAAAAAAGTGACTGTAATTATCTTTTTAATTAAAATATCTGATTGCTATATATCCAGGATAGTCCTGAAATGTTACATCCATCTCACTAGATGCCAAGGCATCTGGAGTTCTGTCTTCTTTCCCCTGCTACGAGCTATACTTCTCTGAGCCTATGATGCAAACTTTCATTGCAGTTGATTCACCAATAAGAACAGTCAGTGTATACAAACTAAATTTAAAAATAAGTAATCTGAAGGGATTCACTGCTTGTTGATTTTCAATTTGGAAATGAACTCATACACCTCCATTTTCAAGGTTACCTGAGGCACCATCACAACTGCCCCCATGAGGAGCAGGTGGGTGCTGGACCTCACTCCTGCTAGGTTAAAAGCAGCACCTAACTCTGCTCATGCTTAAAACAGATCCCACTTTCAGCCAGGCAGAAGCCAGATCTAGCAAGGTCGGGGGGCTCCATGGTGGGAAACCTGAGGTGACTTGTGGCAGGGGCCACACTGATGTGAGACACAGTGGTTGTGCTGGCACTCTGGCAGCCCTTTGTCTTTCCAGGGCTAATTTTTGGACTAATGAACTCCTCTATGAACTCCCACGGAGCTCAGTGAGGAGAAGCTGCCTGCTGGGCTAGCAGCACAGCAGAAGGACTGTGGAAATCATGTTGAATAATGCTCGGTGAAGGGCAGAAAGAAAAACTAAAATGCTGTTACCACTGCCTGGAAGACCCTGGTGCTCACAGAGCTCACAGTCCATGTGTGCTGAATTGTGAGACACGGAGAGGAAAGAAAAAGCCCCACCATTCACTCACCGCAGCCTGTACATCTCAAAATTCTCCCTGCAGAAGAAACCACTGCAAAGCCCACAAATATACAGGGGCTTTCAGTGTTTGAAAGACAACACAGGTACTAAATAGCAGCATCCAGTAAACAGATAGGACTGATTTTTCTAGAAAAAACATAGAATGGTTTGGGTTGGAAGGCACCTTTAGACATTATGTAGTCCAACCCCATGGCATGGACAAGGACACCTTTCACTAGACCAGTTTGCTCAGAGCTCTGACCAAATTGACACTGATCACTTCTAGGAATGGAGTATCCACAATTTCTCTGGGCAACACATTGCAGAGTCTCACCACCCTTATTGTAAAGAATTCCTTCCTTAAAACCTCTTTCAATTTAAATATCATCTTCATGCCCATCCTCTGTAGTTGCTCCAACAGATCCATGTTGTTCTAGAGAACCTGGAGCTGGATGCAGCACTCCAGGTGGGGTCTCATCAAAGCAGAGTAGAAGGGCAGGATCATCTCCCTCTCCCTGCAGCCTGCACTGCTTTTGATGCAGCCCAGGATGTGGTTGTCTTTCCAGGCTGCAAGCTGGGTCATGTTAAGTTGCTCATCCACAAAGAGCCCCAAGTCCTTTTCCTCAGAGCTACTCTCCATCCATTCCCTGCCCAGTCTATATTTGTTCTTGGGATTGCCCTGATCCAGGTGTGGGACCTTACACTTGGCCTTGCTGAACCTCATGAAATTCACATAGGTTCCCTCCTCACACCTGTCAAAGTCCTCCTGGGTGGCATCCCTTCCCTCAAAGTATGTCAGTGGCATTAACACAATTTACTGTAGAAGGAAAGGCTGAGCCTCTGTCACCAATAGTCTTCTTTTACATGTCAGTCTGTTGAGTGGTGATTTCAATCTGGCATTTGAAGCAACTCATTTTAATTTCTGGTGGCAAAATAATGTCAGATTTGTGCTAATTTGGGTTTTGAACAATGAGTTTCAAATTGGCATTGATTTATACGTTTGCATAGACATATATTCGAAACTAGAAATGAAGCAAACACGCCAAATGGCATAGCCTGAAATGTTCCAACTGACTCTCCCGACAACACATTAAATCTCCTCCTCACATTTCAGTGCTGGCAGGAAAAGAGAAGCCTCCTCACATTTCAGTGCTGGCAGGAATGGCTCAGCCAGGCCGTGCCACATTGGGGCTGGGGGCTGTGCCTGCCCAGCAGGTCCTGGGCAGATGTGGAGGTGCATGAATTGCACACACCTGCAGGCATCCAGTCCAGCTGCCTGTTCCTGCCACAGACTCACTCCCAACTTCTCCCCACAACGATATTTGCCTTAACAGGCATCCTGGAATTCTGGAGACACAAAGAGGAATTATGTCTTTTATCTACCTTTAGTCTTGAGCAATATAGTCTATAGACTAAAACATCAAAGGGAGTTTTAAATAATTTGTGTCGTCTTTAACCTCCCTTTTAGGGCTCCATCAGCTTTTAAACACTTTTATGTGTTGGACAACATTGCTTGCAGCCCCAGGCCATTCGTGCCTTGGATTGCTGGGCAGTGTCCACTCTCCAGCACCACTGCAGGCTTTGGAGAGGCTTTCACTAAATCCCTCGCTGTCTCCACAACAGCCAGCCACAGCTGTGACACAGCTGAGCTCTTTTTGGTGGCAGCAGTCTGACATCCATCATGTTGCATAAGCCAATCAATAACACTGCAGCAAGGGCATCTGTCAGCAAAATGCAAGCAAGCTTTAAATAAAGCAATACAAGTCTTTCTAGGAAATCAGCACAGAGAGTAAACCCAATGCTGATAATTGTCCCCACAGGGGATGCTATAGGCTGTTTGACATCACAGCCCACCTCCAACATGCTTAGCATCCTTTTTGCTTAATTTTTCCCCCAGAAATACATCAATCATCTGCATTATGACACATGGCTGCTCTTCTGGTAGGCACTGTCTCCTTTATGCACAGACACTCCCCTTCAGCCAGACAGGGATGTTGAAGTCAAGTTCTTAGAAGCCTGTCTTGCCCAAGAGTGACACAGAGGGCCAGCAGCTCCATCCATCTTCTCCATCTCTCTGCTGTTGCATGGACACTGGTTGTCCATGGTGGGGATGCAGCCAAAGTTCACCTGGCAAGCTAAAGCCAGAGCCAGAGCCATTGCTCACAAATCCTGCCCATGAAATGGGGAGCTGGGAGGGCGGTCTGGCCTCCCATACCTCGCTTCACCTGGGGAACTCAGGCTCTGCAGCACTTGCCTAATGCTGATGCCACAAGCAAGTCCTTGCTCTGTTCATGCCAGGAGACTGGTATTTTTCAGCATGGTCTTAGCCAAAAGAAAAGAAAGTATCTGGAAATGTCTGGGCGTGGGGATCTTGCAGGAACCAAGCCCCTAGCCATAATGAGCTACAGCAGAAAAATATCAAGAGGTTTTTTGAAAATTATTAAAGTGAATCTTTGAAATGCTCTTTATTAAGAGTATGCCAGTAACAGCTCCGTAAGAGCCACCAACAGCCATTATTTCAATACAAACTTTGTCCCTTAAACTATGTCTCTTAAATTATAGCTGACTCTTTTATCATAAGAGATACCGAGCAAGTCCCAGTGCAAACTTTGGTAATGACCAAATGCTCTTCTGATGAGCCCAAGCAGTTCCCTTAGCCACAATATGACACACTGCATTGACAAATACCTCAGAGTGACAACAGCACCAAGTGGCTCCTTCCCTGGAGTTGTACTGGGTCAGTACACAGCCACCTGCAGTGCCAGATACAGCCACACATCCTCATGTTATCTGCAGAAGAGCTCACTTCCCTTTTAAAGAAAATACTTGTTACTGAAAGAATAGTGATTTTTTTTTTAATTTTTGTTTTTGGTGTTAGCAAGCGAACAAATATTCTTGAACCTACATCTTTCAGGGGAGAAAAAAAGACTCTCTGTGCATTATTTCTTTTAACATTTTTGATAGAGACTGAAACATTTGTCAGCTGGACAGGCTGTATGAAATTCATTAGGATATTCTTTAGAAATTATCCCCGTGCCATTCCTGATAGATATGATTTCTGTCTGAATAAACCAGCTCAGAAACTCTGTTTTAAAGAGAGGTATACAGAATGTGTGCAAAAAACATCACCTCTTGTTTTCTACATCCATCCCCAAATTAAACAATGTTACCACTTACTGCATATGGAAGAAATGGAATGTGAACAGACTGTGAGACAACAAAACACTTCATCTGTCATGGTGCTTCACGCTCTCCCAGAAGCCTGGAGGGAGGAAGCCCAGCAAGATGAGATGACCAGAAGTAACAACAGTGGCTGAGCTAGAAATGCAATGCACACTGTGTACCTAGCCAGCCAATTCTGCAATGTGCTACCTGAGTGCAAAGAAACTTCACAGATTATAAAGAATAATGTTAAATGCTAAGAAAATATTTGTGGAAGAGGGGAAAGTGCCTTTTCGGTTTTTTTCCTATCTAAACCATTTCCTACATTTTTATTTCAACAGCATAGTAGTCAGAGAGTTAAAGGATACACTAACACCAACATATCACAGAAGGATTTAGGTTGAAAAAGACCTTTAAGATCATCAAATCAAACAAATGTAACAGTGGAGCCACCAACCGAAGGCAAGAGAAAGTGGAACTGTGTGAAGTAGGTAAAGAGCTGCATAAATTCATGCTTTATATTCTCAGTCAGAGCTGGAGTGCCTCAGCACCAATACATGTCAATATACCTGCAACATTTTATTTTCCTGAACTAGTTAGCATTGAAAACATCTAGCTGAGTAACAGAACATCTTTAACCACAGATATTCAGTTTTGGCACATAGCAATGCTTTAATTTTCCCTGTTATAACACTCAGACAACAATAACCACATTGTGTTTCTGAGTACCAAAGCATTAAAATTCAAGCAAAATGCTCTGGAAGCAAACTTTGCTTGGAGAAGATACACAATAATGAGTGAAGGAAGATAGACATAGAATGTAGTTATTCTAAGACTGCACTAAAAAAATCATAATTCAGTGAATTTTCACAATACCCAGGAGACATCACAGCTGTTTTGGGAGATGTCAGCATTTATGGCTTGGATTCCCACAGTGCTAACTCAGCCTGGGCAAAGCCTGCACTGTGGGGCGTGAGGGTGACCTGCCCAGTGCACCACAAACCTCACCAACATTGTACACAGGCACAAGACTGCACTTCAGAGCAGTTGCTTGAAATACAGCATAATGAATTCTGATGTCTGCAGATAGAAACCTGTTTATCCACAACACATCTTCCCCACACTTCCTTACCAGCCCAATTCCAAATCGAGGAAACAATCAAACCTTCCTGTCCTGCCCTCCCAGGCTGCCAAAGGAGTTCCAATTAGTGTCAATTGGCATAATAGCTCTATTTGCATTTTTAAGCTATTATTAGCAAGTTGTCAGTCAGCCAGTAATTTGTATCACTTTTGTATAATGAGTGCTTAAATATTTAAAAAGAGAACGTTCCTTTCTACCACCCCCTTCCTTTTTGTGCTAAAATAATAGTGGTTTTAATCAAAAGTAATTTGTATTAATATACATTTTGCCCCAGGTGTTAAAGGCAGTCTTCAAGAGCAGTGGTGAGAGATGTTAAGTAACACAGCTTATTAATATAGACAATTACTCCTATCCATGATAGTAGCAAAAATGGAGGCAGCTTTTACAATCAGAGTAATCTGACTCTACTCTTGGCCTCTGCAAGATGATTATGGTTTAGGAATTGAGGTCAGTTCAAATAATTTTAAGTACCCAGTATTATAATTTTCAAAAGGATTATTTTGGACTCAATTACTCTATCTTCCCCTTCAACTTCATCAATTAAGCACCCTGTACAGCAACACCAAAACCAAAAAAAAGCAGACGACCTCTTTCAGAGCATGTCTGGAGCAGGGAAAAGGCTGTGTGTGCTTCCACATTATCACTACACCACCAGTGGTCACTGGGGGATGCTTTTTCCTGACAGGGCTCAAGTCTAGATGCTGAGGTGTACACAATGCGTTTGTATTTTTAAAATAATTCTTTTGAGAAAACCAATACCTAAGCCTTTCTGACATGTACCTGTTAAACTTCCTAGCAGCCTTGAGAGGTGGGTTCATGAAGTTCAACTAGGCCAAGGGCAAGGCTCACACCCGGGTCGGAGCAATCCCAAGCATAACCACAGGCTGGGTGGAGGATGGATTGAGAGCAGCCCCAAGGGGAAGGACTTGGAGTGCTGGTGGACAAGCATGAGCCAGCAGTGTGTGCTCAGAGCCCAGAAAGTTGATGGTTGCCTGGGCTGCACCAAAAGAGATGTGGCCAGCAGATCAGTGGAGGGGATTCTGCCCCTCCACTCCAGTGAAACCCCACCTGGACTGCATCCAGCAGTGGGGCCCTCAGCATAGGAAGGACATGGAGCAGTTGGAGCAAGTCTAGAGGATGCCATGAAGATGACCAGAGGGTGGGAGTACCACTGAAGACAGACAGTGTTGGAGCTTTTCAGCCTTGTAAAGAGAAGAGCTTACAGCACCTTCCAGTACCCAAAGGGAGCCTCCAAGAGAACTGGAGAGGGATGTTTTACAAATATATTTAGTGACAGAACAAGGGGGATAGCTTTAAACTGAAGGACAGTAGATTTAGACTAGATAGAAGGAAGAAATTCTTTACTGTGGGGATGGTGAGACACTGGAACAGGTTGTCCAGAGAAGGATGTCCCATTCCTGCAAGTGTTCAAGGCCAGGTTAGATGGGACTTTGAGGAATCTGGTCTACTGAAAGGTATCCCTGCCAATGGCAGTGAGGTTGGAACTAAATGATCTCTTATGTCCCTTCAACCCCGAATTATTCCATGATTCTATCTTAACGTTCTCTTTGTATGTCTATCCGAAATCCTGTGATGCCTATATAAATCATGAAGGAAAAAGGAAAAGTCCAACAACTTCAGAGGTAAAAATAACATGGCTTATTCCCTAGTCTGGTACTGTCTTCCATCTTCCCTAGAACAGACATTTTATACCTATTCCAACTCACATTGCTAATTTTTAATATAACTAGTTTTGAATTACCTCTAAATTGAATTTTGAATGCCTTCAATACTAACACAATTCAACTCTTAGCTGCTGCCTTACCTGCAGCACCAGCATAAGAAGCTCTGCACAACATCTTTTGAGCAAGATCAATCTGAAAGAATTTTACTTTATGCTTGGCTTTATCCTTATTCTAATTAAGTACTTATTAAATTCCACGAGGCTCACGCACGGATCCCAGTGACAATCGTTTGTGAAGGAAGATATTAAAAGCAGAAAGAGAGCAGGAAGGAGAGCAGGATGGAGAGCATCTTCCCCAGGGATGAGGAGCTCGTTTGCACGGACACGATAACTAGCGGCTGCCATCTGCCGGCTGGAAAAAGAAACGTTTTTTTTAAAAATTAGGAAAGCATCCCGGAAGCAACTTGACGATCCGAATTCAAATTTTGACAGACTTTTGCGCCATGCTGGGGGAAACGTGGCTGTCTGTCAGCTTCCCGGGACACAGAACAAGGAGCGGAGTCAGCCCTGACTCGCTTGCATGGGAGAAACACAAAGTCGAGGGGACCCCAGGGTACCCTACTTCTGTTGTAGCTCATAGGATGATTGAGAGATCCAAACCTGAGCATAGCGCTGGACAAGACTGGTTCCCAGCTAGTTTCCTCTTGTTGAAAGAGTTTCCAGGCACCAAAAAGATGGAAAGTGGCACTACAGAGAGGGGTGACTGAAATACCACAAGCAGGTCTTAGAAAGCAGCAGTTAATATATCACCTCCCCTAGCTACTACCCCTACCAACATGCAGAGAAGCACAGCAGCAAAGACCACCCCTCTACTTCATTCTTCTTTGCCCCTTTTCTGGAAACAATCTTTATAAATAAAAAAAAATAAAATAACTCTTTCAAATGAAAAAAAAATTGAAATTATTAAATTAAAATACAATTACAAGTCTGTGCATTACCTGCATCCAGAGACAGGCTTACACAAAACTAAGGCTTTCCTAACTGCAGCCTTTCCATCAACCACAATGTCTATGTAAATACATAATTTAAAAAGCAGTAGGCCCTGAAGTTCCAAAATGAGGAGCTGTGACAGGCATGGTGCAGGTGATGTGTGTGCTTTGGGTATCTCATGGAAAGGCACTGAGGAACACACAGTGTAACTTGTAACTTGTTACAGAAATAAGCAGCCTCTCCCACAACTGAGCTGCTCTTGCCTTTGGAGACACTGTTCAATAGCCAGCTCAAACACAGGCTTACCTTGTGCCAAGTCCTCCTTCCACAACTTCTGTTAATGGGAACCAAAAATTAGGTCTCTATCAGAGAAAAATAAGTCCACCCCTCCAAAGGTTCTAAAATAGGCTGCTTTTACACTTTACTGTGATTTTAGACACTTTCAAAAATTTTACATTATTTCAAACCATCCCACATAAAAAACCTCTGACCAATGGACTAAGGGTTCCTAAAGTCCTGCCAAGTGTTCTCTGGATCTTACAGGCTGGTTGGTGCTGGAGAACTTCTCTAGAGAGCCACTGTCAGGGACACTGGGATGTGGCACAGTCAGGGGGGCTCCACACAAGCAACCAACAGGAGGCTAAAACAGCACATAGGCTTTATTAAAAAGATGAAGGGCATGGGTGGCACTGGGCAACCTTTAGCACCTGGCAGGTCTCATACCCTGCAGTGCTCTCTTTGGAATTGTTAATTTCTCATTCCTCAAAAGGAGGAAAGATTGCTGTGAAAACAAAATTTAGTAACTTAATCGATTCAAATTAAAACAAAACAAACCCACCCCAAATAAAGAAAAAAAATCCCTACATTTTTTTAGCCACTTTGCAAGAACTCTATAGGTTCTCCCTCAGCCCTCATCAGTCCTGCAAGCCAAGCGAATTCTCATCCCTGTCTTCCCCATGTGGACCACCGACTTCAACTCCCCATCCCCACCTGACACAATACTCAAACCAATACACTCAAGCTGTCAGAACCATCCAGATTAATTTTATCCAAAAGAAACAGAGTGAGAAAGAGGCCACCACAGCAGGAAGAAAGCTGGAGTAAAACTAGAGAAGACAGCACTGCACTCTGGATCTGCATCCTCTTCCCTCCTGTGACAAACTACAAACATGGCTGCAGCCAGCAAATGATCCAGAGAAGCTGGATGTTTTTGTCTTAAATTTTCTTTTTTGATTTGTCTTGTTTTGCCACAATTTTTATTTTAGAGGGGAAAAAAAGAGAAAATATAGCATCACAGAAACCAAAGGGGCTGTATTCCATACATGGAGAAGGAATGAACAAGTTTTATACTCACAAGACCTTCGACAAGGCAGCAAGCATTGTATTCTTCCTGTGCACATTAGTAAAAAGCTAAAATAACTAAATCATCAGTCTAGAATATTGCCCTGATATATCAATCTCCATTGTATTAGGAATTTTTCAAAATTAGCTGGATTTCCTTGAATGCTGCAATGTTGCAGCAGTAAGTGCATTTGAGCAGTGATCCCAAAATACGTTTAGCCTATTTTCACTTTAGGCAAATACTGTTTTCTTATCACAGACTTGGAAGTTTACAGTGAGTAGTAAATCCTACCTGTACACATCAGTACCTAACCACGTACTCTACACTCCTCTCTCAACTCAAAATATTCTTATCTGTTTCAAAGAAATCCAAAAAGACAAGCACATGGCCCTTAAGTAAGGAAGGCTGCAGGAACATATTATAGATAGCTCACAAGTGCTGTGGTGCCACCAAAAGGTTTCAGTAAAGTTTCTGGGATACAGACTCAAATGCAGGATTAGGGTAAAGCAACAAACAGACAAGCAGTCATTTTTTGAAGGTTTTAAATCAGAACAGCTTATATTTTATCTTTTAAATAAAAAATGGCTTTGGCTTCCTAGTCAAGAGGGACAATAAAGACTTGTTTTCATAAAGAGCATTATGCTAATCAAGTCAATCTGAAGCACACATATATATTTCTTGACCACCCTTATACTTAAGTTACCTTCACAAAAGTAATACCCATGACTAAGTAGTTTATAAAAAGTTATCTTGGGTAAAAATTCAGGTGTTTTTTCAGTAGAGTATTAGAAGTTCTTGTAACTCCTGATGCAGTTTTTTCCCCATTTTTCCAAGCAAGGCATCTGATCTCGTTGTCAGGGATGCTTTATCCAACTACAACATATGGTTGACATGTTTGGTTCACCCACAGTTGGCCACATGCAGTTCAGCAGCAACACAGTCGACCTTTTCAACACACAGGTGGGAAAACTCTCACAATAAATGAAAAACTTCTTAAAATACTTACTCATGCAATTTCCATCAGACTGATACACACAACCCAGTTAACACTCTATTTTGTCAAGAATAATAAATACATTTGTAAAAACTGAAGTCCTTGAGTTAGAAACAAAGACATAACTTGGCTTCTCTTATCCATTCTGCTCTTTGATAAGTCACAGTATCTTTCGACTGATGGTATATTTACAGAACAGCCAACTGGTGGCTTCACAGTAACAAATAAGACTGCCATTCATTTAATTAGCACCCAGCACCACCTCAATAAACTCTAGAAAGCATCTCTGCATAGCTATGAATATCTAAATACTTTTTGAAAACTAGATCAAGGTTTCCAGGAGTGTGTAGAAGGACATTCAGAATAGAATAATATAGATACTAACCAAGTCCCTCACCCAGGAGCACAAATCAACAGATAGCTAGAGTCCAATTCCCTTTTGCTCAGAGGATCAGCAGCAGTTTGCATCCTGATTCAAGTCTTCTAAACAGAGCTCACACTAAAATATATTAAATGACTTCAAGGAAAATTAATACAATCAAGGTTACATAAGGAACAGCGCTGTCAAATAAAGTAGTCCCTTGTCCAGAAAGTATTTTCCCATCAATTACAAAGTTTTGGTACAGCAGCACAAATTTTTAGTAGTACACTAACAACAGAAAGCTTTCATTTCCAACAGCAAAGTCAAAGTCAAACATCTTAAAGACGATTTAAGCTTCAGGTTTGCATAATTTGTTTGGTTTTCTTAAAGCAGAGTGCACACAAAACGCTTGCAGCACTTCTGTTTGGGGATTATTTGAACAGTCTATTCTTGGGTCGCTGACTTGTAATGTTTCAATGTGCGTGCAGAAGGATCAGTAGCTTTAACCCATCTTGGCATCCAGTAGTGGGGCAGCCAGCTGCTCCGCCCTGAGTAGTGCTTTTCAAAGATCTGGCGGTAGTAATAACTTTCTTTTGTTTTAGGAGGATTGAAAGGGTATTTCTCCGCTGCCTTCTCCAGTAAAAGGTCATCAACCTACAGACATAAGCAAAATTCAAGTAAAGCTGCAAATATCTTCAACTTTTTAAGACACACAAGGATTCACCAACCACTGAATGTCCACAGTTTTAAAAAAAAAGTCTGTCCTAGAGGCACAGGTTTGACAAGTCAAAGCTTTGTCACAGGCTCACTTGATCTTTATGACTATGTAAATGTATTTCCAGTACTGTTGGTATTTCTCTGCATAACATGTGAAGCCCACTTCTCTGGGTCACAATCACCTTTGTTAGTAAGGTTACAGACACTTCTTTCCTACCCTTCCTTTGCTGTGAAACAAATGAAAAATTTCAAGCAGTCATTTTGCCAGGTAAGTGGCTTGCTAGGTTGTTTCTGTAGCTTGGGGAAGAGTTGGCTGCTATAATCAACACCAATAACCATGCTCTTAGCAACAGAAGACCCGGGATGCAGAGGCAAAGACACCTGCAGTTGCTAAGTTGGCTGAGAAAGGAAGGATAAATAGTTGCACCAGTTGAGGCAATTTCAATGACCAGTTCCTGCTGCCATCACGCTGTTTATGTTTTCCCATCTGTGAAATAAATGTGCTGCTCCTACAGCAGTACAGGCAGCAGAACACTGTTGCCTGACCTAACAATTTTCTTACCTGAGGAAACAGAGAAAGAAAATGGGGAAGAAAGAGTTGGTGGTAGGACAGACAAGCTCCCATCCACAGGCTTGACTACATGTATTTTTATGTAACAGAGCTCTGATGTAAACAGGGTCTTATTCTTTCCTCTCCTTGATTAGACTACCTCCACACTCTAGAGAGAATTATCCTTTGTAGAGAGTCAAAATGCTGTAAGTCTTCACTGGTTAACAATGCAAGCAGAGCCTTCAAAAAGCACAAAGGCTTAGCTAGGGATGGCTTTGAAAAATGAATAACGCAAACAAGAAAGTACATTATAGAGCCATTATGTTGTTACTCAGCTGCAGAGTAAGTTCATGCAAGTGCCTTCAGCTGAAGCAGCTGCTTTGCCTGTAACCCAGAAATTGTGTTTGTTGATACACAATCTAATTTGCTATCCAGACACTTAAATGATGTTTGTTTCCTTATACAGTCATTTCTGGCAGGGTCTAGCATTTCTTTGTAACTAGGATCACAAATGCCTTTAACCAACGCAAATATCTAGAAGAACATTGATTAAGGTTTATCTTACACCTCCACAAGGAGGAGTTAACTGTTATATCCAGATTTATTCTCTCAACTAAGCATGTGAGCGGCCTCCCACTGGCCACCATATCTAACACACCTAAGTGAGAAAGGAAAAAGTGGTGTTCTACCTGTTGATCAATATAGTCCTGAAGAATGGAAAACCAGGATTTCTTTACTGATGCTATACCATCACTGAAAGCTTCTTTGGGTCTCCAGAGAATTTCTTTGGGAAGTAAATTGGAATCTTCAAAGGACAGTCTTAAAAGGTATTTTTCAATTCCATTCTGTTTGCAGAACAAAAAATAATGTCATGAGTCTCAGAAACTGCAGTGCAAAGATCTGGATTTAAACACTTAGAAAATGGTTTCCTTTCAGAAGTTTTGGTCAGAAAAGGGTTCCCAGTAGCCAAACAATTCAATAAAATATTTACGAGCATGCTTGACTTTGGGTGGAGGACTTAACCATTGAATTCAGCAATGTGGTCATGCTTAGAACACGTATCAGTGAATTTGTAAACTTACGTTTGGATCCAACCCTAGTTTTATGTACCTTTGGGATTCGCAGTTCTGCTGGCAGAGATAAATAATAAGAAGTAAACCGATGATCCAAAAATGGGACTCTCAGTTCAAGGCTAAGCAGGGAGAATACACAGAAAAGATACTGAATTAATCCAACAGGTCATCTACTTACAAAGTCCACAGCAGCTAAGCTTTCCCTGTCTTTCACATGAACACCAGGTTTTCTGCTTTTACTTGGAAGAAATTTCACTTGTGTATTTACAACTACCTGAATTTAATTCACCAACTTGTAAAGTTAGGTGCATGGTCTACACAGATTAAAGACTATGATGTTTTATAATGCCATATGCTGGGCAATTTATAGTGCTCTGAATTTACCAACTACAGTCCTATAGGATCTGCGACAACCGGTGCAATATGTGTGCAAAAGCACATTTAAAAAAATCCTTCTCCTCCCAGAGAACTACCAAATCACTCACTAGGATTTGCATCAGCATTTGTAAACATATCATAGAACCAAGCAAGGACTTCTGCTGTCATTTCTGAAAGCCACATTTGTTTGTGTTCTCAAGAAACAACAACAAAGGGCCCTACAGCATTCAAACAAGTTCTCTCACATACCAATGGTGGATACACACATACAAAGCCTTCCTGCTTTTGTATACCACAGCTTCTAAGGACACAGAAGGCAACAAATGACAGTAACTGCATCTTCAGCAGAAAGAACCCCTCTTGGTGTGTCTGCTCAAGAGCCATTATGCTGTCCAGCTTCACAAGTGAAAGGAGATGTTATACTGTGTCCTAGCAATTTCATTGTCTCCTTAGTTTCTACTCTGATAAAAAGCTTCTGCTACTTCAGGTAATATCCACCTTATTAAAAAAAAAAANACCCAATACTGAGTATTCAGTAATCAAATATTGAGGGCTCAGTTTCTTCACATATCAACAAGATTTGCACAGCAAGTCTTAGAGTTATTCTTGTTCCTGACTGATAATGGTAGTTTCATGCTTTCCTCTCTAATCTTAGTTCTTCTCCCTTTTCTCCATAAATCTGAACTCCTTAAATTCTGTTCTAATTTGTTAATACGAGGGTTCTTTCTCCCTAAGAGTGCTGTGCAGCAGAGTCCAAAAAACAACAAAAGTAGCCAGCATGTGATATTAAACAGCCTTGGAAGTGTGGTGAAAATTTTCAGCACAAAACAAATTATGAGACAAATGGCAGGTCACCTGCACTAGTAAAGAGAAACATAAAAAATTGTAAAAAGCTGGGCAAGTCATATTGTGGCAGGATCAATATACAACAAAAGCTTCCCAACAGATAAGTTGTTTGCTTTGCCAAAGGTACCATTTTTTCTTACCTGTACACAGCTTTCCAGCATTATTCTCAGTTTAATTAATGTATTTCTTTTATTAAAATGCTTATGTTCAGTAAAACAATACTATTTGCTACTCAATTTGGAGATTCTTTAAGGTATCAATTACACAGATTGTGTCCTAATACCTCTTTATTACATATTACATTATGCACATACCTTTTTCAGTATGTTTTTTAGTTCTGATGATCATCAGATTCAAGATTTCTCTTTGTCTAAACCTCCAAAGACCCCAAAGTCAAATACAAGTTTGCCTTCCCTCCTTAACTCTGAATATTTGTATTTCTAATTCACTGCTTCTGCAAAGACCAGTACAGTCCTAGAGAAAAAAATATTCCAGTTGGCAATACAGTGGGCCCTATAGTCACAGATCAGATCAAATTTGGCACTGTGCTGTGCTGTTGCTTGGATGCCTTAAGGCTACAACTTCATGTTGGTATACAAATCCTCAGCAGTCTTTTCCTGCCTAATCTTCTTTTGCTTTTAAATTACGAGGGCTCAGCATCCAAGGGAATACATTTTACCCATGTGCTGCAGTAGTTCTGTCTGCACGAAGTACGTCAAACAGGTAGAGCTCCTTGAGAAGCCTCTCACTCTCTTCTGCAGCTTCCTCGGGAGACGGTGCCTGAAAACAAACATGAGCACAGAGGTGGAACGTGGCTGCACTGAGGGAACCAGTGCTGGCTGTCCTGCACTTGAATTGTAGTGATTGCCCAACGACCTCCTATCAGCAAAAACTACATACAAGAAATAACAGTCTGAGGAACTGCTGAAGATAAGGAAAGCTATTTTTAGGTGATTAAATCCCTTGGATTTTATATTACCCCAGAAGAAAAACTCAACAAATATACAGTTACGAAAACTCTTGAACATCACAGCTTGAAATATCAGAGATGTTCTGTTGGAAGGCAGAACAAGCAGCTTCAGGGCATTCTGTATAGTGAATATATTTACCTTATGGAAATATATATATCCTTGTGTTAGCTCATCTGATCCTTCTCCTGAAAAAATGACCACACTGTCTGTTTTCTTCCGAATATATTTGGAGACAAGATACATACCTTAAAAAAAGCATAAAGTTATTAAAGTACATCTACATACATGATGCTATGTACAGCTAGTGGTTTAAAATGTAGCATTTTAGAAATTTGTCTCCTACAGTACTTCCTTCTGTAGCACAAAACTGATATAAAGTAACATCTCATTGTTACTCAAAGCCACCAACAGCCACACTAAATTGGTGCTGCAAATACATCTAAACTGTGTATTCATACTTGGCCCTCAAAATATCAGAAAGATGTTTCTACTTGTGATCCTGGGAACACTGGAGGATTCCCATGGGAACACAGAGAGGAGTTGTTCTGACTCAATTTGAAATTAAGTGCATGATTAACTTCAGCACGGTGCTGAAGAAACCTTCTAGCCTTGGCAAAAAGCAAAAGTTGCTGTTTAACTCCCCACCACTCTGAGCTGAACTGGAGGAATCCCTTTTTTCAATTTTTTTTTCGTAAAGAATTATTTATAAAACAGAATTATGCCTTCCACTCAATGCATCTTTCTGAATGGGATGCTTTTATAACAAAAGTATGACAAATCTAAAGAAAAGGATCTAGTTCATTATTATACGAAGCAGCAAATCAGAGAGAAAAATGACAGAAAAAAGTTTTAGTAAAATGGCTTTAATTTTTAAAGAAACACATTCATTATTTCACATTGCTAAATCTCATCTTCATAGAGGAAATTCCACCCAGAGGGTTCCGTTTCAAAAACTGTGTTGCCTATTTGGCTTCATAACACTTTTACAACAACACAAGATTAACTGGGTAAAATGCTGTAGCTTGCATTACACAAAAGGTCCCATTGGATTAGGGGTTCCCCCCTCTCATCAGGCTGGCAAGTGCTTTGTTAGAAGCTGCTGATGACTCCCTTCACTTCTCAGAATCAAGCATACATTATAAGAACCAGTATTACTAAACTTATGTTACTAAAGGACAATAATAAATACTTCACATTAGTATCAAAATTATGCAAGGCAAGGGTAATTGTGATTTGCTGTCATAATATTCAGTACCTCAGAATACCTCTGAATTTCCCCCTTCCTCCAAGGTTCATACTTACTAGAGCCAAAAACTTAGACCTGCAGATCTAACATTTCTTCTTCATGTAACTATTGCTTTCCGTCTCAAACTCCAAGAACAGTTCTTGACAGTTGCTTTGTGCAGTCAGGGGCTTGTAAATAACTGCTTAACTGCTTTTGCCTCAGTGTGGTATCACAGTTAAGTCTGGGTAGCAGAACTTTGGAGTCCCAGTCCCCTGATTCTGTGCCAGCTAAGGGATCTAGTAGATGACCATGTAAGTTTGCATAAAATTTTATTTGGGTGATATAAACCAAAGATTGCCATTAAAAAAATCTTACCAATAGAAGCTCTTATTGTTGTTATATCATAGGTTTCCAATGAGAAGATAACCTCCTCTATTGCCTGAATCCCCTCTTCAGTGTTAAGTATTACTTCATGATGTTCACTGCCTATATGTGCTGCCACCTGTTTGCAAAACGTCAAAATAATGCATCACTTGTCAACTGCAACATTTTACGAACATACACTATGTTTGAAGGAAACACATTCAGTGAAAGCACCAGCTCTGCTCTACCACAATGAAAATTATGACATTAAGCCAAGAAGAGACATTACTTAGCAGACCTTTGACTTGCAGTGGTATGTTCACCAGAGGGAACATAGTCTCCTTAATTACAGTGTTCAATCATGATTGCAACAGACCATCCAGCTGCTTGCCTAAAACATTAACAGAATCTGTAGAGGCTCTAAATATTCCAGATATCTTCCCTTAAGAGAAAAAGCAGCACAAAAGTCATGAAAGCCTGCACAGCATCCCAGATGCCAAACAGTTGGTATGAAACTGTTAATTCAGCAAACTAATAATTAACTTACAATACTTAACACATATACAAATGTGTTAGTATAGGAACCATAACATGGAGACCTGCCCTAAAACCCAGAGACACAACTGAGACAAGTCCAAAGTACTACCCTTTTGACTACAATGCAAGGGGACTCTGTTGTGAAAGTCTTCCAAATGCAAAAGAAAATAGGTAAGGTTCCAGTTGCCTTTTTGGAAGATTAAGCAGCAAGTCTTATACTAAATTATTTACTGCAAACTGATTTACATCATAGCAATAAATGAATTTTCAGTGTTACTATTAATGCCATACCATGAAGTTAGCACCATTAATATACACTGTTTAGCACTCAGTAGCTCAGAACAAACTGAAAGTGATGCTTAAGATACCTTTCTGGCAGCAAGTAAGTCAGGACTGTTTTCCATTCCAATTGCAAAGGTTTGTAATGGATAATTGATGTTTATCTCTTTCATCAGTTTCAGAAGAACAGCTGCAACCAAGCTGGAATCTAAGCCCCCTGCCAACAAAACAAATTATCTGATTAGGTGTTTGAATGATGTTTTGCTTCCCCTTAAGGAATCTAGGTTCTGGAAACCTATGAGTGGGCTTCATCTTCAAGCTGTGTGAATACAAGGTACTGCTCATACAAGTGCACATTTACCTCTGCTTAATAAAAGAATCAGGCAACTTTAGTGGAACATCTTCAGTAACAGTTATCAGTACTTTTGATGTCAAAAGCATCAGTGGAACTCCTTATTTAAGATAAACAGAAAGTATACTGAACACATCGCACCATTAGAGAATATGCCCCTTCTCAACTCTGGGAATTTATTTTTCATTTTAAAACCTCTCCCTATCTTCCTTTTAACGACACATTTGACAGTCAACTGATGGGACCATGGATTTTTTTTTGTTTGTTTGCTGTAAGCAGAAGAACAGAATTAAGTAAAAGAACAGAACGCTTAGTGTAAAGGTTCCACTTTTTTCAGTCATTGGTTTTTTTTCCTCCACTTCTTTCTAGAGGAGAGTGAAAGGATTTGAACAGTTGGAGAATAAGCAGAAAATAAAACCAAGAGATGCACAAGCTGCCTAAATGTACTCTAAGTATCCACCTTCTTATTATCATGAGCTAGTTCAGCTAATCCTTGGCTAGTTCTACTAGCTGCTCTCCTACAAAGTACTAAGCAAAACACAGTACCTGTTTGCCCACATCTGCCTGCAGTTCTGACAAGCTTGAGGCAAAACCCTCTTCTCTTTGTTTCCTACAGTCTGCATATGTTTTTTCAGCTAAGTGCCTTAGCATCAATTCCCATCCTGATCCCCTTTGTGGACATGCTGTCTTGTAGAAAAAGATATTTCCTGCCAAAATTACATGCAAATTCTGAGAAAAGGAGAGCACAGAAAACGGGGTGCTCAGGATGCGGAAATCGGGAAAATAAAAACAGGTTTCCACTGTGACATTGAAGAATTCCCTCTGTGATTAGAAACAAAAGCAATTCTCTGTGATGTTCCAAGCATACCCAAAACTGTGAAGCACTGAGATACTCTGGTATTATTTATACCAGCATGGGCACTTAGTTCTGCTGCTTCCTGCATGTGCATCTGAGGAGCTGCTGACTGCCTTCTAATTTGATATTTGAAATTTGAGATTTTTTTTTTTTTACTGAATTGTTTTACTGAAACTGAGATCTTCTGACTCTATGTATCTTCGTGTTTACCTTCTTCCTACTTTTTATGATGGCACAGTAAAGAAATGGTCCAGCAGTATCTCCTGGTCAGTTCTCTCTCATTCAGATGCACAATTAATAGGATTCATGACAAAAGACTGTAATTACTGTTGTTCAGTGAATGCATGAAAAGCATTCCAGAACTCTAACCACAAGTACCAAGTGCCACACAAACACAGCAAATAAGTGGTCAGACCCCTGGTTACAGAGCCTTACCTCTGTAACACTGAACCATCAGATCACAACAGTGATCAGCTAAGTCAGTGAACAACTTCCTGCACCACAAGCTATTATCTTATCTGCAAAAGAGTGTAGCAAATCATTTTGGTCCAGATGGCCTCCTGTAACATGGTAAATTAAGGAAGTTTAGGATAGAGACTAAAGCAAAGGTGGCAAGTAAGAATTCTCCTGCTTCTGAAACTTGCCAAGGCTTTCTTCTAGGTTCAATCTGTGCAAAGTGAATGTAATAATTACATCTTCTTTTCAGACCAATCTAAGCATAAATCTCACGTATTTAAAAATACGTTGAGTGATTTATACTATATTTATTTGTCTTATTTAAAAATGCTCAGTGTCTCAATAAGCCAAGATCCCAGCCCAGAGCAAACTTTAAAAGTATAAGACTTTCTGGATACTTGTAAACCCGAAAACTTTATTCCAAACGAAGAAGTTCTCTGTTGCCTGTTCTAAAACACAAATGAAGATTCAGATCACTCCAGGTACATTGCAGCAGATCAGCCAATGTACTTTCCTTTACTAGTAGAGGATGGGCAAAAGAGAGAGAAGGTACAGAATCACTCTGGTTCTTACTACTTACCTGACAGAAGACAACCAATCCTTCTGTGAGCCATCAAACGTTTTCTAACAGCATTTTCAAAGAGAATACGGATGTTGCTTTTCACTGTTTCAAGGTCAAAACCTGCTCAGAAAAAAGAAGAGGGAAGGGTAAAACTGTTCAAAAAGTGTTACTTAGACTTTGCTGGATGATGCTAATTAGGAAAGATATTTGTCTGAACCTCCTTTGATAACAAGGACACTCAAAGTCCATCTTTGTACAAGACTGCCTACAAAAACAATTCTAAAGTCCCTACATTTTAAAGGTTCTTACAGGTTGTTTTTCTTTCTTAAATGGTACTTTTTTAAACCAATCAATGCAAATTTTACATTGAAAGATTATGATTTTTTCACATTTAAATCAGATTAAGTAGTAAAATCTTTATTGTACTACCTGAAGGAAGAGCTTCCACTGTATCACATGCAACATGGAGTGGTTCATCTTTACAACTATGAAATTTTACTAATTCCACTGATGCAACCTTGCCAGAGGGCTTTAAGTCCAACACTTCATAATGACCCGGAAGAAATGGTTCCACTTTAGAACATAAGGATGTTGAATGCTTTAAGTTGATAAGTCCTACACATAAAATGGGAAAAAAGAAAAATGTCAGAGTTTTTGACTTAAAATGGCTAAGTTTTACCTCACTCAACAGTCTCTCTACTAAAACTATATACAAATATTTAGGATCTCTGGATCCTAAATCTGGTATTAAAAAAGTATCCTTTTGAGTCACCATCAGTCCTGGCCAGAGCATTATTCTGCTTCTGGCAGGATGTAGACATAGATCTGAGCCATCTCAAGCTGAGGCAGATAGAAGAGAAAGCAAACCAGCAAGCTTTACTAATTGGCAAGTAGCAATTTATCCCTGTGAACACTAGGAAGGGCACTTTTCTAACTGACTACACTATGGCCAGGTCAAAGTATAATATACGTAGGCGAATTTGAATGACAATTATTAATTAATATTGTGTTTAAAATTAAGTGTAGTCAAGCTAACAAGAGGTTTGCAATAAAACATGACTGTAGGGATTGCTTAATTGACATATATTTAGTGATTTCAAAACTCATTGGTTCTAGACTGATCTACTCCACTGCTACTGAATACCAGGTATAACACTTGTAGCCAAACCTCGTTTCCATTCCCCATGAGAGACAGGATGTTTTGCACCTGCTGGTCACCTGGATGCCCCTTGAGGACACCCTCAAAAGGGACACTGAATTGCAGTTAGAGAGGGACTGGTAATTCACTGTGATTGTTATAGGACACAGTCTCCAAAACATTCACTTCCCTTCTTCTTTCACAAGCAACAGAAATGGTGCAGCTCTTAGTATTACTACTATTAGTACTACTAATAGCACTATTAGAAGAGTCAACCTATATTGGAGTCTGATAATAAAATAGATATGCAATAAATGGGAGAGAAATAATCATGGAAGTCAATTTTAGCCGAAGTGCATTTTAGGCAATAAACTCCCTTTTGACACTGTTTGGATTTGTTTGTGACAGAGCCAAGACTGGAGATAATTACTTTAAAAGAGAAAGCAGTGATGTGTCATCTCAAAGAAAAAAAGTCATCATCAAATAAAGTATGTGATTCTGGGAAATTACCCAATGCTGCAGTAAATTTCCGTAGGGTTTCAAAATTCCTGGCTTTTACAGATTAGCAGTTCTTGTGGTATAATTACCTAGTTCACTACATAACACCAAGACCAAAGTCTAACATAATTTATTGTAACATGAGTCTAGTCCAAGTCAATAGACTGTATTTATTTTTGGCCTAACATTAAACATCTTGAGTACAATACTGCTATGACTCCAGCACACAAAAATTCCAGAGATATTATTTTAGAGATATTAAGGACAATTAAACATCTTGGATGTTTTCATTTTAACAATGTGTAGTTCTTATATTGCTAAATATAGCTCATTTACTACTGAACTTACAGTTCATTTTCTCTTCACACCAAGAAGAAAAGCCCAACAAAGAAGTTTGTCTCCAACAGAAATACCTAAGATTATTTAGGCACTAAACACAACTGGCTTTACCTTTTGCCTCAGAACAGACTCCCAAAAATCCATCATCAGTCAGCACCTTAAACAGCGGTCTGACTCCATAGGTATCTCTTGCCAGAAACACTTTTCTGTTTGCAGTGTCCAGAAGGATGAAAGCAAATACACCATCTAGCATGGATGCTGTTTGTTCTATTCCTCCTCTGTTGTACAGATGAAGGATAACCTCACCATCCACCAATGTTTGATAGTCAAATCCAAACTGCTTCTGCAGCTAAGAAAACAAAAATAAAGAAAAACATAAATAAGCATTTGCAAACATTGGCTGCTTAGTAATTGTTTCATAAGAACAATCTTGTATGTAAAATCACAGTTTAAAAGTTATATAAATATTTCTGCCAAAGACAGAAATTCCACTTTTGTGTTCAAAGCTGTATTGGGTTTGGTAGTAGAGGGACTACAAGGGTGGCTTCTGTGAGAAGCTGCCAGAAGATTTCCCCACGTCTGGCAGAGCCAAAGTCAGGTGGCTCCAGGGCGGACCCGTCGCTGGCCAAGGCTAAGTCAATCAGGAATGATAGCAATCCTTCTGTGATAACATATTTAAGAACAAAGAAAAGTTATTGTGCAGGTGTAATTGCAGCCAGAGAAGCGTGGAGTGAGACTAAGCAGAGAGGAACAGCCCTGCAGACACCAAGGTCTGTGGACAAGGAGGGGCAGGAGGTGCTTCAGAGCTGGATTTCCCTGCAGTCCATGGTGCAACCCATGGTGAAGCAGTTGTGTCCCACAGCCCTTGAAGAATCACGGAGATGTGGAGATCCACGGGCAGCCCATGGAGGAGCTCCACACTGGAGTAGGTGGATGTCTCAGAGGAGGTTGTGAACCATGGGAGACCCGTGCTGGAGCAGGCTCCTGGCAGGGACCTGCAGACCTGTGCAGACAGGAGCCCATGCTGGAGCAGATCTCCTGGTAGGACTTGTGATCCCATGGGGGACCCATGCTGGAGCAGCCTGTGCCACAAGGAAAACACCCTGTGGAAAAGGGACCCACACTGGAGCAGTCTGTGGAGAACTGCTGCTGTGGGACAGACTCATGCTGGAGAAGTTTGTGGAGGACTGTCTCCCACGGGAGGGACCCCACACTGAGCAGAGGAAGAAATCTCCTTCAGCAGTGGCAGGAACATGATGTGATGAACTGCCCATAACCCCCATTTCCTGCTTCCCTGCTGGGGAGGAGAAGATAGAGCTCGGGAAGGAGGAAGGGGTAGAGGGAAGGTTTCTTTTTTCAAGGCTTATTTTACTTCTCATTACCCTGCTCTGATTTTGTTGGTAATCAATTCAATTTAATTTAATTTCCCCAAGTTCAGTCTGTTTGACCCATGAAAGTATTTGGTGAGTGATCTCCCCCAGTCCTTACTTATGAAACTTTAGTTGTATTTTCTCTCCCCTGTCCACTTGTTGGAGGGAAGCTTTGCTGGGTGCCTGGCATCCAGCCAGGGGCAACCACTACAAAAATTGTACCAAGGATCATCTCTTAGGCAATGAGACTGACAATGCAGTCTTAAGCAATTTACATTAAGGCAAGTTTTCAGGGATATACTTCTATCTGAGGATGTCTAACTGCAAACCCATGACCCTGGTCTTCAGAAGCATTAGCCAGCCATTGTCTAAAAAAAACCACCAAACAACTCAAAACACATAGACATGTCCAACATCTCTGGAGAGTAAAGTACTTTGGAAATAATCTTTGGTTTACTTATGCAGTTACTGCAATTTCTCAGCTCTTTCTTATGCAGAGAATTTCCCTCTGCCTAATCTTCCTCCATTCCTCAAACTAGCCCTTTCACTCTGCCTGTGCATACAAAATGGGGGAGGAAGGAATTAGCTGTCAGACTTAAGTCAGACCAAATATTCTTCATGTTCTTCTGGTGCTACTCTTAAAAATCTTTTCAATACATCCAAAACAGAGGGAAAGAGTTTCACTAAAACCCTAAGAAGCCAAAAAACCCCACAAAACCAACGTTTTAACATTTTCAGTTCTTTGGTTTTAATTGTTACTGATGGGGCAGTCTTAGATCAAATTGAGTCAATGTTAAAATTAAGTCAGTCATTGCCCTGAGGAAGGCAATGTTTCACCAATGATCCTTTCTAGGTAGGTTTCAGCCACAAGCTTGGAAGAAAAATCTCATTTTCATGAAGAAAGAGGGTACGTAATGCAGTGACAACAACCAAACAAATCCAAGTGTTGATGGCAATGCAAGTGTTGCACAATTAAGGTCCCCTCAGGACTGTATGTAGCATGATTGAGAGTAATTCTTACTGCTTTCAACAGCAGAAAAACCACACTGCAAAACACTGCAAGTAATACAGACTGTTGGTACAATACATTTCACATGTACTGTAGAACAAAGTCTCACCCTTGAAACAGCCAGATACTTGAAGACTGGAAAAAAAAATCTCCTGCCTCTTCAGTCAAATTCTCAGTGACACTACTGATGTTACTGATAGGACTGACAGCAGCCTGAGTTGACTTAAAAAATGTGACATTAGAAATGCTGTAATATCTTAGATTATTCATATGTTTCTGATGCTACCACACTTAGTATGTGATATATTTTACACACTCATTTAGTATGATTCAGAATCAGACACAGTTTTAAGCTGCTTTATAAATCAAATTTGGATGATCTGAATCACCTTGCCAATAACAGGCAGCATGGACATCTTAGCACAGGGACTGAGGAACACTGACAGTGTTTAGCATCAGCATCACATCCATCAGGGACATTTAGAACATTAAGGAACTAAATAGAATTGCTGCTTGTTTTGTGCCTAAGAGACT
Source organism: Nicator chloris (assembly GCA_013400495.1). Taxonomy (NCBI): domain Eukaryota; kingdom Metazoa; phylum Chordata; class Aves; order Passeriformes; family Pycnonotidae; genus Nicator; species Nicator chloris. The sequence continues at coordinate 45,370 of WAAE01023777.1, forward strand.
TAGGTGGCTCTCAAAACACCCACAAAAAACCTGACTTCTGCTGCAGACACTTAAGGACTTCCATAGCATACTGGAAACATCTCCCTAAGGCTTATTGCTTTTATATAAATATGTAAGCATGCATACTGTGCATCACTATAACTTAAGTGACATATCCCATCTAGATTGAGATGCAATAATAAAAATGCAACACCCAACAGCTTGGGAGAGTGATGACCCAAAACACTTGAAGAGCAAGACCGTCTAAAAGCATTTGTATTATGAAGAGAGAAGGGGAGAAAGAGGCTTGGAATTCTTCTCCCCAAGAGATAATGAAGAATGTGTCTTAACTTTCAACTGAACAAACATGAAGATGCAAATATTTATTGGCCTTCTTGTCAATTAAAAAGTGATTTTTCAGTATTAAAGATTAGGTATGTTGCTAAATAAGCTACCAGATTCACAGTTCATTGATATAATTTACTTTCTTTTGAATACTAGTTCTCTGCTAACTTTCACTTTTTTTGCTGATATTCTAGTCCAACACATTTTAAAGATCCTCTGAATATCCACCAGTCTTGAAATTAAAAAAAAAAAAAAAAATTGCCTTATCATGTATACAACACTTACCTGTTTGAAATTGTAGATTTCTCCATTGTAACACAGCCACAGGTATGGGAATTTCTTCACCCGGATGGGCTGCATCCCATATAACTGATCGACAACTGCCAGGCGGTGGAAACCAAAACAACAGTTGGTGAAACCATTGACGTTCTCAAAACGAAATGCATCAGGACCTCTGTGTGCTATCTTCATGGCACTTAGACACTGCACAGAAAGGCATTCATCACTCCCAAACAGGGCCCAGATACCACACATTGTGAGGCTCTCGTTCTACCTGCACGTGGAGAACCTGTTCAACAGAGACATGAACACTGTAAGCAAGAGCTGACACTTTGCATTGGGTCTGGCTGAGAGGGAGTTCATTTTCCCCTCAGCAGCTCTCACAGTGCAGTGTTTTGCGTTGGTATCACAGCAGTGTTTTGGCTACTGGAGACCAGTGCTCACACAGCATCAATGCAAGCCAACATTTCCCTGTCACCAGAAGGCTGGGAGCAGGCAAGATCTTGAAAGGCAACGTAGCCAGGACAGCTGACCTAAACCACCCAAGGGATATGCCATATGTGATGTCTGCCCAGACAAAAAATATAAGGGAAAGGAGGATAAAAGCAGAGCAACTATTATGTCTGCTGAAGCCCTGCTTCTCAGGAAGTGGCTGGACATTGCTTGCTGATGGGAATAAGAGAATAAAATCTTTGTTTTTTCCTTTTGCTTGTGCATGATCTTCACTTTTCCTTACAACTAAACTGCTTTCATCTCAACCCACGGGTTTTTTTTATTTTTCATCATATTTTCTTGCCCCTCACTCCATCCTGCTGAAGAGGAGAGTGATAGAGTGCCTTGGTGAGCACCTGACATCTAGCCAAGGTCAACCCACCACACACCTAGAAACCACAGATAACAGATGTAGGCTGTTTATCACTTAACTGTCACAAGACCTGATAAAAAGAATAGCAGACTTTACTGACATGAAGTAAAACATGGCTTGCTCAAAGTGTGATAAGCAAATTTTAGCCAGAAAGTAATTAGGTTTAAGTTTTACCTTTAGAAACAGCAAGGCTGTCTATGATTTTTTTTTTTAATAGAGCACAAATAGAACTAATCATTACTGGTCATGGAGTATGATATGTTGAAGTAACATCATCTGAGCAGAAACATTAAACATCCTTCCAGTCTGTCGCCTTTACATTCAAAGGGGCTTTATAACGAAGAGGGAGGTTCTTTAGCAAGACCTGTAGCTACAGGACAAGGGGGAACTGTTTCAAACCCAAGGAGCATAGGTTTTGACTGGAGTACCCCATCAGCAGTGTGGCAGGCCCAGAGGGCAAAGGTGTGGAGGGAGCAATGCTGTTGCAGTGCCATGGTCGCCCTCGCACGCTGCCGCAGCCCCGGTGTCTCTGGAGATACACACAGGCCTTGTAGCTCTCTGAACCCTACCCCCAACAGCGCAGGTGTGCTGAAGCTGGGGACCTCCAGATCAAGAGATGTCGCTGGAAACATCAGCCCAACGCGGCCATTAGGGTTAAGGTTCAGAGAGCCACAAAGCCTACAGCTGCGGGGACACTGGGGATGCAAAAGGCATGCCGGCGGGAGCACGGCACTGCAACAACACTGCTGCACCTCCAACATCTGTGCCATCTGGACATGCGATGGCGCTGCACACCTCAGCCCCAGCACATGGAGCTAGGCTTTCCCACCATCTGCAGCGTCCTCCTGGTAACCGCGGGAGCCGGGGCAGGTTCCCGCCGCGCACACCCGCTCCCCTCGGGCCCTTCCACACGGCCGCCCCTTCCTCCGGCGGCTGCAGCACATCCCGGCCCGCCGCTCCCTCGCCAGCCGGCGGCAGGAGGCCGAGTACCTCGGCAGCTCCTCCGGCCGCCAGCCCCTCCGGCCGGGCCACCCCCGCCCCGCCGCCTTACCCGGAGCTGCCGCCGGCGCACGGAGAGCCGCCGTCCGCGCCGCGCCGGGGGATGGAGGAGGCGGCCCCGCCGGCTGCGGCTCCGCCCCCGCCGCCAGCTGCTGTTGAAACACGCCGCGAAGTTTCATCATGTGCCTCCCCGACCTGCCCTGCCCGCCGGCGGGGCGGGGGGAGGTAGGGCCTGGGCCCACAGCCGTAGCCGTATCTCCGTCTGCAGCCGGGCCGGGCGGCCCCCGGCCAGGCAGGAGCTCGCAGGCCGAGCAGCGCCGGCTCCGGCACCTCCCCCGGGCCGCTGCGAGGAAAAGCGAGCACCGGCAGGCACCGCTGGGCGCTCTGGGTGTCGTGGGCTCAGGCGGGCGTTTTGTAGCTGTCAGAAATTCAGTCCCTGCAGGTGTGCTCCGAGCCGTGCCTTGCGTGGTGTCCAGGGAAAAGAGCTAAGGCATTGCCCTAAAGCTGGTTGGTTTAGGGAGACGAGCACGTGCAAAGCTCACACCTTTGGAAGCATTTGCCGAGGACATACGAGTTTTCTGTGCAAAGCTAAGTTCTGAAGCATAGACACAATGGGTAAAACAGGATTTTGGTGCTTACCTGAACTTCGTTATTGGACAGTCTTTGAGAGTGCTAAAGTAAATGAAATTCAACTCTGAATATTGGGATGTGAAGTCCTAAATATAAACCGTAATTCTCCACAAATACTTCAAGGGAGCAATTAGTATTTCGCATGCATTGTGCTTTCATAGCCTGCTTTAGTGGAGTTACTGTAAAACTGCAGTACTGTGCATAAAGTTCTTCAGGTCATGAAGTTTGTCAGCAGTAAGTGTGGTCTGTGTGTAGAATTTTAAAAGGACCTTTAAGAAGCCATTACAAGGATATTTTTAGGCTTCAGAAAGAAAAATGTGTTGAAGCATCCTATGCATGAGAAGTAGACTCCAGTGCTGATAAGGAATAGATGTAGGATGTTTCTGTTCAGCACAGCTTAACCTGAACGCAAACAGCCTGCATATACCATGTGTACAGTTCCCAGAGCTATGCACTGCCTGGAAGGGCAGGGTATAAGTGTGTGCAATGGCACATGGAGTCAGTGCTCACAGGAGAGAAATGGTTGTGGTGAGCAACACCTTATCTCTTGAGGTTTTTTCCAGAGATCTAAATGTCACTCTGTGTTTTGGAAAGCTACAAGAAATAGTAGACAAACCTTGTACTAGCTTAGGTTGTTTGCTTGTCAGAAGCTTTTGTAAGCAGCCTTTCTTTACATCTTTACTTCTTTTCTCCATGCATAAGAGATTTTTTGATGGGTCTACTTATGCTCAAATTATTGTCATGGCACTTTCATTGATGGTTCCTAACTACTTAAGTCCTGGTTCATAACTAGATATCATAGAGTGCTTTATGATAGTCACAAACCATTTGGTACAATAAACATCTTTTGATGGAGAAACTGAAGCAGGGATACTGAGAAGTGACTTGCAGAAGGCAACTTTGTAGGCTGGAGAGGCACAGCCAGGGTAGAGCAAAACCTCCCAAGTCCTCATTGAAGCGTGTATCCTTAGGGTGCACTGGGTAATTTATCCTACCCTTTCCTATCACTTCTAAAAACTGGGGATAACTGCTGCATTTAAATGTGTCTTGCATGTTTAATGCCCAATTTTAATGAAGTTGATGGTGTTATATATGGGATTATTGGCAGAAATACTACATACAATCTGTTTGTAATATTGACAGTGTTAGTGTTTGGTAGTTATAAAAGCCAAGAAAAAACTGCTGTGTCCCTGGCCTTTTCTCTACTATTGTCAAGTAGCCTAATATAGTCTGTTTATATTGTCTCATGCTTCAATATACAGCCTTTTCTTTCAGCATATCTACAGACAGCACTAGATGTAATTACACCTCAGTTTCTCACCTATGTTCTTCTCAAGTCAAATCTTCCCTCTTAGTTTTCTCATTCCTGCAGACATCATGTGCAATAGTTTCTCCAAAGCATTGTCTTCTCCACTCTACTCCTCTAAAGTTGATTTTTCCTTACATTTTTGTTGAAAGAAAGTTACATTGCATCTAGCTGGGTCAAGAGAACAGGTTTACATGTAAATATTGGATGCCATTAGTAGCTAGGAGACTTTCTGCCTTGTGATATATATACCTGAGAATTACCGCTTGGCCACAGAACTAAACCATTTAACAATGGCTGAAAAACCCTATAAGAAAGTTCCTGATTAATGAATTAGGAAGTGCTTGCACTAGTTTTGTTTCTAATCAGCTGAGATGAAAGGCTAAGAGGTTTCTCTGAAGGCAAGAGGTGAGTAAATAAAAGGTCAAAGTTAGCAGTTAACCCAAAGCTGACAGGTAAGTGAATACAATGTGGAACAAACTGGTGCAGCTTCCCACTCACACTGAACTGATTGCTGTCAGCTCAGCTCTCAGCTGAGCATTGCTCATAATGAAGTCTGTGTTCCTCATTTCATCCCATTAAAGATGAGTACCTTTGGTGCATCTGTTGAATGTGGTGCCAGCATGCTTGGAAGACTGGAAATATCTGAATTCTGTGAGATTATTAAAATGTCTTTGGACAGGAGAGAGAACTGAGGGGAAGGGGAGAAGTGGGGGCTGTGATTAACAAACACAGATGGTGAAGGTTTTTTGCTTTCACAGCAATGACTAACAACTTAACAACCTGTGGTACAAGGGGTTTTACAGGGCATAGTCTTCTGAAGATAGCTCTCCTGAGAGGGCTTTTTTCACAAGAGAACACATTTCAGCTGGTTTTGTGGTAAGGGCTCTCCCAGCTCTCTAGTCCCATCCTTTGCTCTCACTAGAGCTGTGCAAGAAAACAAGATCTGAATTGGAGAACAATGGCAAAGCTCCAGTATTAGAGAAATTCTTTCCCTTTTGTGCCAGCATTCAATGCACATTCTCTGGAGTTTCTCAGGAAAGAATTCAAGGCCCTTTGCTGATGGTGAAAGTTGCTACAAATGGATTCATGGACAGGGTCATTAAGATGGGCAGGACTGTAAACCACCAGATATTTTATTTGTGTGTCTCAGCACAGCCTTACACCAGCCCTTTGCACAGAAATTACTAGAGAAGAGGCATTCTGCACCCTACCAGTCCATCTACTTAGTCATGGACTGTTTAAAACTCCTCATCATCAACTATTTGAAGGATAATAAAGGTAATGCTGAAATAATTTCTGGTTTTGAAAAATTGAAGATTTTGGCTGTAGGAAGGAGAAGGATGTATCTTGTCCACACTTTCAAGACTCCCTTTGCAACCAGTATCCATTTTTAGCTTGGACCAACTACTTGGACCAACTGCTCTCGATCTGGCCTTGAAAACATCCTGAATTGTAATAGCAAGACTTGTCTTTTCCTTCTCCTAACTTGTGTAATAATGGAGGTGTGGGAATAGGCAATTCCAAGTTTCCAGATGCCTCAAACTATCCTTTTCTCAGCATTCACTGACTGAATGTTTTCTAGGGCAGGAGCTTAGCTCAAAAGCAGAAGGGTTTTCCTCCTAATGGAGCTACACAGAAAGATCCATATGCCATGGTGGCACAGCAGCCCATTATACTGAGAGAGATCAGTGGTGGGCAGGGCTCAGGGAAAAGTGGAAATCAGTTCTTCCTCCCCAGTCACATGGGTTGACATAAACAATGTCTGTCATACCTGGCTATCAATTTTAAGTATAGAGGCTTGTTGGATACACGTGTATCCACCCAGCAACAGGTGTAATGACAAGTGTTCTGCTAACACATTGACATCTGAAATGTGTGTTTGTATGTTGAGGATGTGCACGTGCAGAGAGCAATGGTCTTTGCCTGTGCTGGTTTTCCTTCCCCAAGGGATAGTAACACTATGTGCTCTTAAAGTCTAAATGCTTGTACCCAAGATCTCAGGCAGAACAATACTTTAATTCCTGAGTAGAGAAAAAAATGAAAAGATTAACACATTCAAAAGCTGCTTGAAGGTCCATAGCTTGAAGTAAGATAGGCTCCCATTTGTATTATTTAGTCTGGCTTTCACCTGGAGGGGCTATCTCACATGCCAGTAAGCTTTCAGCTTTTAAATATTGACTTAACAGAGCTCTTTGTTCCTATCATTTTGAATTTATTTATTTTTCCTTATTTTCTTGTCTGTTCTTTTCCTTTCGAAGACATTTAAAGCACATACAGTCTACTTGTCTCTCCTCCAGACAAAATCTTTTTTCTCATAGTATAAAAAGTAGCTGTCTCTCCTGCTGGGAGTTCCTATTGCTATAGTCTCTCTTATTTAATCCTTTTTCTTTTCTTCCTGCTTAATTATGTTAAGCTTCAAAACAAATAAGACTTGCTCTGACCTCAGACTTAGAGGTCACAGCACTGCTGAGTGTTAAAAGAAAATCTTCTCTAGAGCCCAGGCATTCAGGACTTGGGTAAAGTACTAGGAAGGCATGGCTGCTGCTGCAGCAGCAAGGGAGAACACAAAGTAAGGTGATTTGTTATTGCCTGCACAAAAGACTAAGCACTTTTCACCACTGCTGCATCCTTTTTTTAACATCCCAGTCCTTCCATCATCCCCCATGTTTCTTAGCACAGACAAGAAAGGGTTGTTGAAAGAGCTGTTGGCCATACAGTGCACATGGCAGGCATGGCATATGGCACACCAATGGCTCTATTGTCCAGGCCAGCACCACAGAGGAATGAAACATTGCTGACTTTAACTCAATAGTGCTCTTGGCTAATGAGAAAGAACCCAGTGTAATTTATTCTCTTCCTGGGGAGGAGCAGACAGGAACAAACCACAAACCCAAAGCAATATATATAGATATATCATATATACATATATGCTTTTTTAACCACTTACAGAATAAGAAAGAAAAATTATCTGTCTGCTATTGAGTCTGCAACATAAACCAGCATAATTATCTGGAGTTCTTAGAACCATAATGGTCAAACTAATTTAAATTCTGGTTATTTTTCATATAGTAGTAAAGATTAGGTGTCAGCTGAATTAGCATTTAAACTAACTCTTGTAGTCAATACAGCAGGATTAACTGCAAATTACAATCTTCAGTTCACTTTTTCATTATCATTTGCCCTTTGTGAAATTTTGCCCTGTTCAATAGATATTTTCTTTAATACAAACAAGATTTCTTTTCACCTAGAATACAGCTAAATTCAGATGTATGGGATGGTTAGCTGTTATAAAACTGTAACAGCTAAATTAATACTTGAACGTATATAACTGAGTTTTAAAATACACTGATATATATTTTTTCAGCTGGAATAAATGGGCATAATTTTAATAAAAAGTTATTTTGAAACCCTCCATTGTGCTGCTTTAGTCTTTTAAAGTGTATTTAATGTTGTGATTTGTTTCTGGAAGATGAAAAAAGGGCCCAGTAAAATGTGCTAAAAAGGCACAATTATGTTCTCCTATTATATTATCCTATAATTATGTTGTTAAGAACAACAGAGGAAGAATGATAACAGTTATTGGCCACTGCATGAGAATTTTATTTTTAAGAAAGTTAGATGGTCTTTGGTTTATAAGAGATTGAGAAACTATTCTAAAATACATGACTGTAGGAGCTCTTTCTCATCGCTAGGTAGAGCTATTAGCTCAAAATGAGAAGCCATCGCCCTGCTAGTACTGTTGTTACCAGAAATAGAGGTGTAGAACAAATTCAACAAAGGTCTGCAGTGAAATAATTAGACTGGCTAATGTGACCTTTGTAGTATGGAAAATAAACAGTTGCACTACCACATACACTAAGTAAATTATTTCTGTAAAAGAAAAAAAATTAATAATGAAAGCAATTTCTCCCCATTTTCTCACAGAAGCACACACTAAAATAGAGTTTGCTTCATAGTCTGTCTTGCTAATTGGATTAAATCACCAGCACTGAACTCTTCAAAGGTTATATAGTTATTAAAGCTACTTGCTCTCACTTTTTGCTAGGAATTGATTCTAAATTCTGTACAGAAGTAAACTTCTGTTCTTACTGCTATCATATAAACAGTAAAATCTAGTGTCTCTTCTCCCAGTTCTCCCCTAGCTAGAAACTAACCACATACTTCATAAAAATAGCTTTGTCTTTTTACATATAAAGAGAAGAAAGAGAAGTCTTCCTGATTCAAAGCCAAATAAAACCAATTCTAAAGGAAGTCAACTGCAGTATCCATTCAAAAGGATTAAAAGAATTAAATAATGAATGATTGCAAAGAAGAGTTAGTTCTGCATTCTAATTGTTACTAAACAAGATCTCATCTCTTATTGTGGATGCCAGATAAGAATTTTTTTTCTAGTATTAATGCCAACATTTTTATTAAGCTCTTTTCCCCCAAAGAAAATAAACCTGAGCCAACTAAAACCTTCTGTCAATTCTCATAGAAATACAATTACATAGGAATTACACTTTATAGCAGCATTACTGTGACTCTTGTTTTAGTTGCCAGCAACCCTCAGAACCTCTTTGCTTTTGCCAGGTACCAGATGGGCAAATGAATGGATCTATCTGCAAGGGTTGACTATTCCTCAATCTGTTCTGAAATTTCTCTTTTATTAGAGTTTTTGTTATCAGAGAACACATTACTTTATTTCTATTGCAGGATTTGACAGAGAAAATATCTGCACTTGTCCTGGCTAACTTTTAAGTTGTGCGGATATGTAAAATAAATGGAAAAACAGTTATCTATACAGATATATATCAGCAAAAAGCATAAAGAGACACACATTTTTCTTAAGTGCTTAGAGATTTATGAGGCTATTTCTACATAAAAATCAGGGCCTGAAAATAAAGTATGGGAGGCTAATTATTAACACACTCATTGGCATGACTTACGTCCCTGCCAGGGGACCTGCCGTGCTGCCTTGATAAAATCTCTGGGCAAGGTAACAAAGTAATGCTTGCCAAGAGTTATTTCTAAGAACTAGTATGGACAAGGCTGAGGTTTGGGCCCACCCAGGGGAAGGAATCCCAGCAGACTTCCTAACCAGTCTGTGCTCCTTTATGCCTGGCCTGCCCATCATGTTCCACAGCACTGAAAATAAGTCTTTTTCTCAGTTTCGTTATATGAAAATCGTTCTGGTGGGCTACAACACAGCTTTCAATTTAATTTGAACTGAAAAATTGTGAAATATCTCTGTCAAAGAATGGTCCCTGGCACTGTTTCACCTATAGAAACACAGCTGTAGCCCAGAGTGTTTTGAGTGGGCTTTGGGACAGGTCTGCGAGCAGGATAGAAACATTGTGACAAGTGCTTTTCTTGCAGAGCCTCCAGATTGCGAGGACTTTACATTTTGTCTGGTATTTCCAATGACAATACAAAGATACTAAGTATTTTTTATTTTGATGATGAATAAATTACCTTTACTTTGAACTTTTTAGATGTGTTCTTTTGAATTTCACATTTTTATCAAAATCCAGTCACTAATTCCTTATTCTGCCACTTGAAATGTACAACCCGAGTTTTTGGCACATGCTGAATACTAGTCTACACTGAATACTAATCTGGAAGTTCACAATGGCTTGTTTTAAGTCAATTATTTGTTGCAAAGAGATCTGGTTAGCAGGAACAGCATTGTAGAGATTGTACAATTGTTTAAATGAAGACAGTACTTCTAACTTCACTGCTCAGTAATGTGTATTATTCCACTCCTGGCTGTTCTACTATTGTTTGTGCAAGAACCACAGTGAGTAAAGTTCCGTATCGTAACAGGATGTCAGACTTTCAGCCAGCTGGTGTTCTTACCGGTAAAAGGAAGGTGGGGTGATACACTCGTACTTTATTATATTAAAATACACTTTATCTCACACAGTAATCTTACCTCAGTAAATAATTTACAGCCCCATATATGGTTCTGACTGTTCCAGGACACCCCAGCAGCAAATTAGCACGTTCTGCCCCAAGTCAAGTGGGCAAAGGTGTGGTGGTAAATCTCAACTCCATTCACTTTTCTAAAGGCTTTTGTTCTGTTCCAGGAATTAGGGTTGGTATGTGTAATTCTCAAACTTGATCTGGTCCAGTGTGCCTGCAACTACAATTTGTGGGTTCATAAACGGGCACAGAATGGATAATAGGTTTTTTAGAGAATAATGGCCTTGCTAAATCTGAATGGTCAAGTTAGTGAGATCTTTTGTAAATAATATTAAACAAGTAAGGCATTCAATTTAATCTAGCTGTCTTATCAAATAGGAGTGAAAACACAAAAGTAGCTTTCAATCAAAATACATGGAAATTACTTATATATTTTCATGGTCTTGCTAATGACCTGTAAAAGCAATGGCATAAATGGGCTCAATATAAGACCATTTAAAATTAAACACAATGTTAAGAAAGCATAATTCCTTAACAGCTATTAGCTTGTAGAAAGCTATCTACAGAAGGCAATCAATTTCACCCAAGGTATTTATTAGATACCAATTACATATTTAAATTATATGTCTGTAGTCAGTGACTTGTCAAACTGCAAAGCCTCACAGCAGCTGTTGTATTTTGCCTTCTGCCTTAACTTGGTGTGAGCTCACCTATCTAGAAACCTGTGTTTCCAGACTCCTGTGCATGGACATGGGGGAGTTGAGAGCAATAGCTGATCTCTGAGTGGGCTTTTATGGCAGGTCCATACTCCAGAGTGCTCTCCAGAGGGTGTAAGCATTGAAATGCCAAGACACTTATCTCACAGACACCTCCCTAGTTATGAACAGAGAGATTAAGGACCTGCTACTCTGCTTTTGCCCTGCTCAAAACAGTCTTTATGTTGAATGTGGCTGGCTCTCCTAGGTAGGGAAAGATCTCATTCTTTGTATTTACCAATATGAAGATCAAAGTGATTGATGCCTTTTTAAATTAAAATACTAGAAATTTAATTTCCCTTTAATTTGTTCCCAGCCACGCGTGCCAGAAGCTAAGTGGTGTGAATCTCATTGCCATATTACTGTGATATGACTGTGTTCCCCAACTCTGCTGGGCTTTCTCTGCAGCTGAGGAGAATTTTCCATAGTAGTAGTACATTTATATAGAAAGGGACTGTGGTCAAGTAGATCTGCCGGTCGTGGAAGCAAGACAGAGCACCAGGCTGCTCCCCGTTCTGCCTCTGGCTTTTCCTTCGACCACCCACCCAGAGGCAGTGTGCTGAGCAAAGCAGTGCTGCACAGAAGCTGTGAAGTGTTTGCTACCATTACTCATGCAAGAAAGTCCCTTGGAGGGGCCTGTTTCCTTACCCTGAACTGTAAGAGATTGCTGCTAGAGAGCTGTAAGAGAGACAGCTCATCTCTCCCTGAGTGAAAAAAAAAAAAAAAAAACAACTGAAAAAACCTGCTTGTATGCATAGTATGTAAATATCTCCATAAAATATTAAACAGCCATTACAACATGGCCAAACCAGTCACATTTGTTAAAGCAAACTTTGTACCAGTATTAACAGGCAAGATGCGGCTTTTGTTAAGTTACAGCACCTTCTACCTTCTCTCTGAAATTTCCTTTTCAAACTATCCTAACAGAGTGAAACAGCTCGATGAACATGTCAGTGTAAAAGGTGTAGCACTTCATGCATAAATTTGTGGGTGTGTAATATACATCGGCCACAGTCCTTGATAGAAGAACTCCTGTGATGCAAGATCAGGCTTTAAAGTTCACCAGGCAAAATGGAAGTCTTGTATTCAACTCAGATATGCTGCATTATCTGTAATATAAAACAGCTTGAATACTTCACTTAATCTATTTTGGAAATTTAAAGCATGAAGTGGACATGGGATGGACAGTAATTCTATCCAACTTTGGTGGGGGTGAAAAGGGAAACAAGAAGATAGATACATAGTCTTTTTTTGTTGTTGTTTTATAGCCTTTGTGATTTCCAATGTCTTTGTTATTGTTTATTGTAGATTTTCTTAATGCTATTCAAACTTCTGCCCTACAAGAAGCCTGTCCTTTCTTCTGATGAAACTAGTTCAAGAAGATACCACTTAGCAAGTTGCTTGTAATTTTTATTTAAAGGGGGTAGCAGAGTGGGATGGAGCAGGAATGAGAAACTATGACCCAGAGTAAGGTGGGACATGGGGCCTTCCTAAATTGGTACATTCAGCATCTTCTGAATGATTCAAGGCCGCACTTCAAGTGCTGGGTCCAGCTGGTCCCTCACTTCAGGAAAGACATTGAGGTGCTGGAGCATGTCCAGAAAAGAGCAACAGAGCTGATGAACAGTCTGGAGAAAGTCATATGAGGAGCAGCAGAGAGACCTGGGGGTGTTTAGCCTGGAGAAAAAAAAGGCTCAGGGGAGACCTAATCACTCTCTATAGCTGCCTGAAAGGAGGCTGAAGCCAGGGGAGGGCCGTGCTCTTCTTCCAGGCAGCCAGCAACAGGACAAGAAGAAGTGGCCTCAAGCTGCACATGGGGAGGTTCAGATTGGACATCAGGCAGAATTTCTTCATGGAAAGGGTTGTTCAACATTGGAAAGGACTGCCCAGGGAGGTACAGAGTCACTGTCACTGGAGGTGTTCAAGAAATGACTGGATGAGGCACTTAGTGCCATGGTCTAGTTGACAAGGTGGTGTTCAGTCATAGGTCAGACTCACTGATTTTGGAGGTCTTTTCCAACCCAAATGGTTCTGTGATTCTGTGTGACTCATTACTCAGAGAAAAAGAAGTAAAAACAGACATGAAAATGGAAATGAAAGGGCACACCTCTGAGGTAATTGTTTTGGGGAGAGGTGAGACAGAAGGAAAATACACAGATCTACAGCTATGATGAGGGAAACTTATGGTTTGGACTGAACCCATGGACAGGCTGGAAGAAGGATGGAGACAGAGAGGGAAAATCAAGAACAGTATGCGCAGTGACCTCCATTTGTAGAAACACTAGCGGCCCTCAGCATGGACCACTTCTTCTCTGCACGTACCTGCACCTAGTACTTAAAAAAACAGCATACACACACAACCCTGCCCTAAAACCACAACACAGACCCTCTATCTATCCGCTGCAGAGCTCCATTATCTACCCAGTGCTTGCAAAATGCTATTTTTCAATTACACTGTAATGAAAAACACCTTCCATATCTACAATTCCTCTTATTTAATATGCTTTTTTCCTAAGGAAATCACCGACAGATAAACGTCAAGAGCTGTTGGAAAGGTAGGCAGCGTTAGCACAGGGAGATGAGAAGCGATTGCAGAGGGCTCGGTATCCTAGCAACATCCCTTGCAGTTGCCTAATGGTATTTTGGAAGAGCAGCGGCTCCAGACCGGCTGAAGTGAGGGAAATGAGGGGCTGGAGCGCAGCGGAGCTCCGCAGGCCGGCCTGAGCTCCCGGCGCTGCCGCTTCCAGGCAGGACCAGGTAGGCGAGAGCGAGGTAACGCGGTGGAAGGGCGGGTGTACAGCGCTGCCCGGGCCATTTCCCCGCTGGCCGTGCCCGCGGAGGCACCGCCAGAGCGCCGCGCCGCTTACGGACTGCTGGGAGCCCCGGGGAGCTGCCGCTTTGGGCTCCTCAGCCCTCCCGCGCCCTCCTCTTCCCCCCGGGACATTTTTTCCCCGCACCCCTCGAAGCCCGGGCCGAGCCACTGCGCGCGGCAGACAGGCCGGCCACCCGGCCACCGCTCCCGCGCTGCGGCTTCGGCCTGGGCGCCCGCCCTC
>WAAE01023777.1:59681-74805 GCA_013400495.1 Nicator chloris
TGAGCGCGCACTGAGGCCCCGCCAGCCCGAGAGGTGAGGGGAGCCAGGCCGGGCCAGGGGCGGCGGGGGAGTCGGGCCTCGGGGGGGGGAGCGTCCCGCCCGCGGGGCGACGCGGTAGAAGCCGCCGAGGGTGCGTCCTCTCCGCGGGGATGGGGCGGGAGGAGGCCGCCGGGGCGCTGCGTGTCACCCCGGCGGCGAGAAGGGTGCCCGCGGCTGCGGGGACAGCAGGTGCCCTGCTGCACGCCTGGCAAGGAGCGGCGCCAGAGCAGGGGTCTCCTTGGAAAAGCGCGAGTCCCTCGGAGCCCAGCGGAGGGAGCAAGGTGCCCGGGGAGCCGGGAATCGCTGCTCCCGCCCCCGCAGCGGGGACTTCCTGGGCGGACGTCCGTAGCCGGGTCTGGGTTGGGAGACGGCTGGGAAGCCGTGCTTCGGGCACGGGCACTTGTTGCCGAAAGACTGTGTCAGCTTTTGGAATGAGGAAGGAGGAGCTAAATCTTCCTTCCAGCTCACCGGTACTGTGGATTGTTACACGTCTCGTTTCAGTGCAGTTGTTGGCCTATACCGAAGTACCTTGCTTTGATGGTTTGTATTTTCTGGTAGAACAAGCAGGAATTATTTTGAAAGAAGTGCTTTCAAGATTAGCTATGTAAAGTGGAACGATACGATCTGTGCCTAGTCGATAGGAAACTGCAGAAGCTCACAGAAATCCTAGATGCAGACATTCGCAAATGCACAACTTGTGCATATAGCTGCATTTCAGAAGCATATAAATATACAGAGCAACTAGCAATAAATATGACTTAAGGAGCAGAAGGCCTGTTTGCACAGCTAACTGCGTTTTTTCTACATTCTGGTCGAATTATTCTGATGTGTTGCTTGACATGGTGGTAGAGATCAATTTCCCTGCTGATTATGCAGCTCTCGGAGGACATTTACATTGTGTCATCATGGGGCCTCAGAGCTTACCCCTTGATTCCTAAGTAAGGGATACAAGAAAGAATCAGCTCTGTATGTGGGTTTAACTTAATCGAATCATAAAGTGATTATGGAATGATAGTGGGATAAACATGTTTAAAATTAGCGTTATGTTCTGCATTCTGTAAATTTCAAAATCACAGATTTGATGGTTGTGGGGTTTATTTTTTTTTTCATGGTTATGTTGTTTTGGAGTTGGGGTATTTGTTTGTTTGTTCAGTATTTTGTTAATTGTGTTTCTGTACATGGTCCAAGTTGACCCAAGTTTGTGTAAAAGTATTAATTTTAAAAGTGGTTGGACTGTTTTCTTTTAGCGGTGGAGCCAAACTCTTGCCATATATTTGTATTGCATGGTTTTTCCTTAAACTTCCATTGGCTTGTGGAAGGGACCTCAAAGCCCTTATTGGAACAGCAGGGTGAGAGCAGCAATTTAGATTAACATGTTCACACACACAATCACTAGGTTGGAAGAGAACTTCAAGATCATTGAGTCCAACCCAGCCCTAACACCTCAACTAAACCATGGCACCGAGTGCCACATCGTCTTTTTTTAAACACACCCAGGGACAATGACTCTACCACCTCCCTGGGCAGACCATTCCAGTACTTTATCTGAATATTTTTATTTACCGTTTCTGTAAAAAACGTTTTCCTAATATGGAACCTATATTTCCCTTGATGCAGCTTAAGACTCTGTCCTCTCGTTCTGTCAGCTGCTGCCTAGGAGAAGAAACTGACCCCCACCTGGCTACAACCACCTTTCAGGCAGCTGTAGGGAGTGATAAGGTCACCTCTGAGTCTCCTTTTCTCCAGACTAAACAACCCCAGCTCCTTCAGCCGTTCCTCATAGGGCTTGTGTTCCAAGCCCCTCACCAAAAGGGGCTTCGAAGGCTCACCAGCAGGATGCACAGAGGCACAGTCTCATCAGAGGAGTCAGCTCCTGGTTCTGTCACTGGGGAGCCACCAGCCCCATTGCCCAGCTGTGACATGCAGCAAGAGAAGTCACCAGGAGGGCTGTCTGGAACAGCTCACAAGATTGAGGGGACTAACTGCCTAGAAAATATGGGTCATACAGGATGCAAGAGAAAAGCATCTTGTGACTGTACAAAATTATGGGGTGCTCTTGGGAGGGACTAAAGGAAGGTGGTTTGAGGAGGAACAAGTATGGGAAAACCAAAGGATGAGATAAAGGGTCTGGTCAGTTAGAAACAAGTGGCTGGTCAGTCTGTTTGTCCTGGGCCAAATTGACACAGCCTGTCCTCTTTTCTCATTAAGGTGCCTTTCTAAGTGTTTTGCTGGGCAAGAGGACTCTGTGCCCTATTCTTGTGTGTGTACTGAGCTCTAAGTGCCAGTGACTGGAGATGCACAGTAAGTTTTAGGGACCTCTGTGTCTGGTGTGCCAGCAGCTGGAGGACTGGAGTGAGTGAGGGCCTAAATGCCCAGCAGCTGGAGTGGGAACTGTGAGCTGCAGAGGCTTGTGTGTCTGCAGTGCCTGTAACTGGGGAGAGTGGAGTGCGTGAGTACAGGCTTGGCAAGGATGCCAGTGTGTGGTTGCTCATGAGTATCACACAGGGCTAGCCAGTGAGTAGGATTAAGAGGCTTGGGAGCCAGGCTTTGAGGCAGCTGTAAGTGTAGGACAGGTACTAGTGAGATCAGAGGGTCATCAATTTGACAGCAGAGCAGGGCTCTGAGGATTCAGGGTTGGTTCCTGAGTAGGTTGAGCATCTGAGACCAGTTACAGAGGGATCCACGTTGTGTGGATGTGTATATTCCCCAGTAGCAAACCTTTGTCCTAGGCAGCTATGGGGAGGAGCAGCATAAGGCCAGGCCATGTTTGTACCTGCATGAACACTTGTTTTTATGTGTGCTGATCTGTAATGTCAGCCATGTGTATGTGCATCTTTGCATGCACTGCTGTGGGAATACATCCCCGGCCCAGCTAGATCTGGACACATGGAGTTGCAGCACCCTTGTTGTCAGTGGGCTGCCACGTTCAGCAGCCCCTAACACAGGAAAATCAGTTTTTCTGTAAGCTTGAAGATGTAGAAATCGTTGACTCATGAAACTTAAATTTAGAATCAAATCTTCAATGACTTTTATGTTGTGATAGAATTTGAAAATATTTTGGTTTGATTGATGTGAATAGGGCTACCTACATGAATATCTAAATATCTGTATTTGTGTAAGCTTCCATGATAGAGCAGTGAAGCATAAATTAAATTAAAATCTAGCCTTTTATTATAGGTGTTTTTTTTTAAATAGTGTGTTTTTTAACTCAAGAAATAAAAATAGAGATGCGAATAAAACCAGGGATTTTTTAGTGACCTGGTAGGTTTTGTGCTTACCTTTTCCTTCTCTGAATGTCATAGACTTGTAGCATCACAAAATGGTTTGAGTTGGAAGGGACCCTTAAAGATCATCCAACCCCTTTTAAAGTCCAAGCCCTTGCCATGAGCAGGGACAACTTTCATTAGATCACGTTGCTCAAAGCCTCCTACAACCTGGCCTTAAATGTTTTGCGTGTCTTCCCCCTGAATAAATCTGTGTGTAGAAAAGAATATCAGCAAGGAGTGGGGATGTTTATCATCTGACAACTGACCTTCCTTTTAGGCATTTTCTGGTTCCTCGTGTAATGCTGTAGCATTCAGTTATTTTTGCTGTCAAGTTAAAAGACTCAATTTATGTGAAATATCAAGATATCTTTAAAAAATGAAAATTTCTCTCCTGTTACTGTTGGGGTTTACAAACATGTAGATATACACCCACACATGTTTATAGTGACCCATTCTGTTGGTATAAAATTGATAGAATGATAAGCAGATTATTTTAGATTAAAAACTGTAACTAGAAGCATTTTGTATCAAATATGAAGTACAGCTGCTACCTGCCCTGAGAAATCCTTTGTGTGTGAAGTACTGCCAAATCAGCTTCTGATTTCCAATGTGGTGAATGCACTTTTTCCATTTTTCAGCATTTCCAGCACATTTAATTTTTTTCTATAGAATTCAGTTGTATATAATTTCATAGTTAAATGAGCAGCAATTATTTTCAAGTTACTTTCATTTTTTTCTCTCCAAGCAAGAGTAATTTTAAGAGCTTTTGGAGCAGATAACTGAAATTGTATGGCGGAGAGACACCTACTATTGAAAAGTAGAACAGTGGACACCTTTTAGTCTAGAAGGGGGTGTCGCTACACTGTGGGCATGCATGGGTTTGTGTATTTCCCCACTTTGAATATACCAAAAGAAGGCATTGTTTTATTTTAGCCAGTTCCCTATGTGTATTGCAAATTTTGAGGGGATTTTGTGGTGATAGATGGGGAAAGCAAAAACAAAATAAGAATCTTACTACAGCAGATCCTCTGCATTGTCCTAGGCTGCTTTTATGCATGGGCTTTTTGATAAAGGTTTTGGGAGTTTTGCCTTTGGCTTTTGGGGTTTTTTTTGTGTTTGGGGTTTTTTTTTTTTTTTGATGCCTGATCAAAATACTCGTGTTTTCTTCTCAATTTAGTGGTGTAAAAGGCAATAGAAATAAAGTTGGAAACCAAGTAATTTTTTCAAGGTCTGGGTCACAAATGATAATACAGTCAGCTTTTTACTTTGTGATGTGATGTGTAAAGGTAAGCACTTGTCCCCACCAAGATGTAGTACTCAATTGAGGGAAGACAATGTGCAATTAAAAAATAATATAATGTGCTTGCTCATATTAAAGAACTACAGCTCCTTATCAACCACAGTTATAATCAATTAAGTTTTATATACCCTCTACATTTCTTAATTTGTATTTTGTGCTTCAAGTTGTGTTTTCAATTTTCTTTCCTTTTTCTAGCAGCATGGAAAGAAAAGCATTACCACATGTGAGAGCTGCTTCACTCTTAAATGGTGTTGATCCACCAGCAGATCTGGTGGATTTCTGAAAGTGCCAACCTGACACCATGCACACATGTGTTCCATCCTTTGCTTTTTCTTCAGGAGAGCAGAAGAACAGAGAGAAAGCTGGAATTTTGAGTGTGTGTTGCTGCACAGTGATTCATGCAGCTTGCTTGGGGCCAGCCTGTTTCCAATACACTTCCCAGGCAGTGAGAGGAGGGGGTGCAGGCTAAATGAGTTGTTTTGGTGGCTGCAGCTCTTCTCTGATCAATGGTTTTCATCGATGCTGTGCAGTCCATAATG
Organism: Nicator chloris; assembly: GCA_013400495.1. Lineage (NCBI taxonomy): Eukaryota > Metazoa > Chordata > Aves > Passeriformes > Pycnonotidae > Nicator > Nicator chloris. Next base: position 64,826 of record WAAE01023777.1, read on the forward strand.
TTCTTTTTTGGGCTCCCTCATGAACTAATTTGGCTTCTGCCCACTGTCATTAATAATGATCCTAATGGAGGGAACATTATTGACTTACTTGTAAGGCTCTGGCTTGAATTCAGTGTATATTTAATATACAGTGTTTTTTAGGGTAGTCATGAGTTATTAGAAAATAGCTCAACTCTTTCTGAACATGAAAAACCCTCAACAACTTGAAATCGGTTGTCAAGTGTTTAATAAATTAAAATTCACGCTCATTTTTTATGCATTAAAAATCCCTTTATGCAGACATAGCTGCTGATTTGGTATAATAAAAATGGTCAGCCAAGTCCTTTAGTTTTTAAGGAGCAAGGGTATGGCTGATATGAAGGGGTGTTTTCATTACTGGAATACAAAGTTTTTGAAGTGTAGAAGAGGCTTGAAGGCTGATGTACTTTCTTCTTCTCTTCCTTTGAAAAATGAGTGTTTCTATATGAAAATTCAGATGTTGTCTTACTCTTTCTTCTGAAAGTCAATCCTCAGTAATTCCTAAAAGTGTGAGGACAACTGCCCTAGTTTGGGAGTAGATATGCTTTTATAACTCTTTGAAATCTGCTTGTGATTGACATATGTTAACAATTCCTGTAATATATGTTTGGCTGGAGTTTTAAGAACATCTTGTGACCATATTGTATCTTGACCTGTTGATTGCCACTGATGATCATCTCTTAGCTTCATAAAAGACTTGGGTATTGCATTTTAAAGTGCAGTTTTGTAGGCTGAAGAGAATAAAAAAGTGTATGTATATTACAGTTTTATAAAGCTACTGCACTTCAGTGTGTACATTCTTGTTAAAATGTTTTTAAATATAATTAATAGGGTTTTTATGAGCAGCCACTATCAATGGATGTACAATTTTTTATTGATATTTGCATTGCTCTTGTACTTAAATTTCTGTGCAAGGCCAAGGGAGCTGAAACTGAGCTCGAACTGAGTTCTCTGCTTTCAGTGATTTAGTCCTTGATTTCTTATAGTTTTGGATTTGATGTCTATGTTAAGTCTAATGTATTTTTCATTTGGTTTTGACAGTGTCTCACCTTCAGGAGATGGCCTCTTCTAAGTCTTTGATGAACCTTCTAACCTTCACTTTTGGCTCAGCAATAGGATTTTTTGTCTGCTATCTTCTGTTTAGCATTATACTAGAAGAACAGGTTAAGATCCAGCCTCATGTTCTTCACAATGATCCACACGGTCAGCACTCAGCAGAATCTGACAACAATCAGCTGCAAGGACAAATGAATTTCAATGCAGATGCTGGACAGCATAAAGGTATTTCATTACACCTGGCTAATTAGCAAATGTCCTCCCTTTTCGTGCATTTCAAAACATTGCTTCTTCACTGCCAAGAATTCATATGAATCATTTTCATTCAGTTTCCCCATGTTAACATTACATCTAAATAACCTTTTTGTCCTAAGTTCTTTTTTGTTCAAGTTCTACTGAATGGTTGTTTTCTTTGTTTACATTTTTATTACAGTAGTAATTTTTTTTTTCCTTAAGAGTCCAACTGTTTGTCCAGCTTCTATATCCAGACTTGTTTGGAGCAGGAACTTCTCAAATGAACTACTGACACCAAATGGCAGTTTTGCTAAGCAGATATCTTTGCTAGCACTGTAGATGTGGCTGGGTTGCTTTTTAGCCTTAAGAAGCTAATTTTGGGCCACTTCTAACTTTTGAGCTCGCCTCTAAGATAAAGCTAAAATAAAATTTTAAAGAAATCACTTTTTGGTACAACAGAATTGGAGCAGGGGGGCAAAGGGAGTCACTGTGGGCATGATTTGCGAAGATGATTATGCAGCAGTCCAGGCACAGACTGCTGTTTGCAGTCAAAGCCAGAGAAATTCTCTTGCACTCTGAATGTTTTTATTTTTCCAGAGAAGTACACCCTTCAGATACTTCAGGAATGCTTTTACAGTTAATATATTTCATTAAATGAGTTAATTTGAAATCCCAAATACAGAGAGTGTTTGAATAGGGACAGTTTGGATGAGAAAAAATGCACTGCAATGCATTTGCTGAAGATGTTAGTAAGTAATTTGTTGTTTAGACATATTTAAACTCCAGACTTTCAAGATGAGTGTGTGAGTGTTTCACATGTAATTGTAGAACATTGTTACAGAGAAATCTGATCTATAGTTTCATAAACTATTAAGCAGGAATACTTTAGTACCAGTTATGCAGATTTCACTGTCCATGAAATATTCTTTTACATGAGTTAGAATCTTTCTGTATGTATCAAGTGAAAATGTTTCTTGGAGAGCAATGAATCCTTTGGTAGCTTGAAAAACATTGTTTCACACATCAGATAACTCTGTTTATTCTGCAGGATTGCTGGAAATAAAAACATGTTGTCAACTATAATAGTTTCATAGTATCCTACATTACTTAATCTGTTAAATTACTTCTCATTTACCATTGGTTTTATTTTTAAAACATTGCTGTTTTAGAAATAATCATTAGGTTTTGTTAGTTAACATGAATACATATAAAAGAGCTTATTAGCTTTTTTGCCTTTCTGTGTTTAAATGATTAAGTTGTATTCGTTGTGAATGGCAAAAATATTCTGTTTTTAAATTTTCATTAGTCTTCCAAGACCACAGAGAGGTTGCCTCTGAGCAGTTATGTAAAAATCAAGTTTTGCTAAAGCCACACTTCGCCGAACAGGCATCCATTTTGATATGACTCTTACACTCTCCTTTATTTTGTGAAATTGAAATAGCTTTAAGAATTTTAATCTTTGAGGGTCTTGTTTGTTTTCTTCCAGAATCTAGCATGGAGTTCATTAACTGCTACATTTGGAAGCAAAAGCTTTTTTGTCTGCATATCTTTTCTGATCTAGAAACAGTATATCTGAGGAGGGGGAGGTTGCTGTTAGTTTGTTTGGCAATCACATCTATTATGGTTTTACAACTTTCCTCTTTTTGTAGATGAAGATAAAAATATTGCAGAAGGACTGTATCACAAGGTGAAAATACTGTGTTGGGTCATGACTGGACCTCAAAATCTAGAAAAGAAAGCCAAGCATGTAAAGGCCACTTGGGCCCAACGCTGTAATAAAGTACTTTTTATGAGCTCTGAGGAAAATAAAGACTTCCCAACTGTGGGCCTAGAAACCAAAGAAGGCAGGGACCAACTCTACTGGAAGACTATTAAAGCTTTTCAATATGTACATGACCATTATTTTGATGATGCTGATTGGTTTATGAAAGCAGATGATGATACATATGTTATATTGGACAATTTGAGATGGCTTCTTTCAAAATACAGTCCTGAAAAACCAATATACTTTGGAAGAAGGTTTAAGCCTTATGTGAAGCAGGGCTACATGAGTGGAGGAGCAGGATATGTTCTGAGCAAAGAAGCTCTGAAGAGATTTGTTGCTGCATTTAAAACGAACAAATGCACTCACAGTTCCTCTATTGAAGATCTGGCACTTGGAAAATGCATGGAGATCCTCAATGTGGAAGCAGGAGATTCTAGGGATACAAGTGGTAGAGAAACCTTTCATCCCTTCGTTCCAGAACATCACTTAATCAGAGGATATCTACCAAAAACATTCTGGTACTGGAATTACAATTACTACCCTGCTGTTGAGGTGAGTCCTGAGGAACCTGGTATCCATTTTGTCAAGTGCATCTTATGATGTGTGTGAGCGTGTGATGTGTGAATTAGCATTAGGTGGAAGAATTCAGTTCAAGGATTTGGAATTTTTTACATATTAAAGCTGAATAAAAGAGTCTGGTTCTTCAGTAGATTTTTTTTCATTGTAAAGCAGCAATCTATTTTTATACTTGTATTCAGCAGCTAAAGCATTTCTGTAGCTTAAACCAGCTGTATGGTACTGTATTTAGGGTGTCAGGAGGCAGGAACTTTAGCTAAGGCTGCAGTGCATGGGTGGCTGAGCTGTGGACAGTTCCATCTGTAACCCATTCGTAGTGGAAATTGCCTATGTGAAGCTGTCCTGTCATGCTTGGATAGAGACAACTTCATCTGGTATCAAAATCAAACTATATTGATGAAACCTAGTAAGTATTGAAAGAATGACAGTTACATAACACTTGTTCTCTTTGGTGCTTTAAATATTTAATCTTGCTTCCAGTTGGATTTGAAATACTAGCAACTCTGCAATCAAAGCTGCTGAAAAAAAAAGAAACTCCAAAACTATGCTCCAAAAAATGTTCTCAAATTTGAGCTATAAAGCTGAATGACGAATGTGTTAACAACAGTCCTATAGGTCTTAATAATGTCAATGAAATCAAGACATTTAAAACAAAATTCTGCAATTGTTACAACTTTCTATCAGTAGGAAGTTAGATCCTGACAATACTGCCAAACTGTATAAGTCAACACACACAGGTGCAGTTGCACACACAATTTGCTTATACATTCTGTCTGGATGCTGACATAAGTAACAGGCGTGTATTGTTTCATGTATAGATGTATCTCCTTTAGGCCTGCTTGCTGCTTCTAGATGCTGTTTAAGCACCAGTGTCAGAAATTAAGTTTGGAAAAGCAGAAAACCTCTGACATTAATGAGGATAACTAGTTTTTTCACTGGCTTGATCACGGAAGCAAAAGACTTTGTCAGATTTATTTTGGAAAGATGCCTTGGCAGATATATCTGGTACATTTTGCTTGCCTAACATTAACTTTTGAAGTATATGTATGACTGATGGTAGTGAATTTCTTACCATTAAATCAAGTATTTATTTGAATTCTCCCAGGATCTTTAATGCAGGGCATGCTTTGCAATTCTTGATAATTGTTTTGCTTTGTTTTGTGTTTCAGGGTCCTGGATGCTGCTCTGATCTAGCAGTTTCATTCCACTATGTTGACTCTGTGACTATGTATCATTTGGAATATTTGATTTATCATCTTCGTCCATATGGGTATTTGTATAGATACAATCCTGATTTGTCAAAGAATCCAGAAGAACAGAGCAAAAATGAAGCACTGGAGGATAATCAAAAGATAAAGCAAAAAATTACTGAGAGCTAGTTGGACTTTGCAAAAAACCAAAAAGAAGCCAGTACAATGAGTAATAGTCTCCTCAAACTTGTGCATGAAGCTTGTGGACTGAAATTACTCCTGGCGATTCATATTTCAAAAATCAAGTTGGCAGCACTTCTTGTCACCCTGTGTACAACAGAGTGGTGCTGGCTCTGGCTCCTTGGGGTAGTGTGACCTTGCAGCCCTGCTCACGAAGATTTGGGGACCTAAAGCTGTGAAATTGGAGGTTTGTCTGGTACAGTAATATCTGGAAGAATTTGTATAGAAACCATAGTGGACAGGTTCGCAGATGATCGTACCGTATTTCTGTTCCTTTTTCTGTTCTCCTCTATTTCCTTTCCATTAAGTCAGTTCTAATATTAGAAATCGGATGCTGCCCAGCCAAACTCTTCACAGTGGCTTTCTGAAGTATTCTCAACATCTTGAAGTTACATTGTGTACCTTGCCCTAAAAGTAAGGCAGAGACACGGAATTGGAGTCTCCAATCTGCTTTGCCTTAGAGTGGCAGAATTTCACCCACAAGATTGATCTGAATTGTTTCAGAAACAGAATTCGCTGCTACGAATTACTTATAAAGTTTTAAATTCTGTTATGCAAAACAATATGAAGTTTTGAGGGAGAAATATTCTTCTGGAGAAAAACCCAGAAACAGTTACTGTTGTTTAAATTGCTGAGGTGATGCAAGCTGCTTGTGTATTTGCCTGTGGCTTTTTTCTTCCCCCTTTTATTAACTTATCCTTTTGGTTGAATGGATATAAAAATTTGTCCTAGCATTTCTCAGCACAATATAGATGCTTTTGAAAACAGAAGTCTGTCTTCCATCCCACCTGCCACATAAACCAGGAAGAATAGTATCTTAGTGAAGTTGCATTGTAACAACTTGGTTTCAGCCACTACTATAATTAGTTTGTTTCTGTTTTAATTTTCACGAGAGATTAAAATTTTCAGATACAGAAATGTCCTATTTTAAAACTGCACCAAAGCCAGTTTATTTGGTTGAAGTACTTAATTTCACTTTGCTGAACATTTTATTCTTCCACTTTAAAAAAACTTTCTGTATCTGCTTCTTGTTACCTTTTTCAATACAAAATGTTAAATGATCTTTTTTTCACTGTTTTTGAAGCTGAAGTATGTAGTTATTCAGGTAAGCAAGCCTGAATGCAGGAATCTTTCAAAGTGCATTAACTTTCTCCACTACTTCATCAGTATCTCTGCCTTTTAACTGGAAACACTTTCTTGGGTGGACAAAATAGGTGTTTCAATTACTGATTTTTTTTCAGAGGCCAGATGTATGTTTTATAGAGTTAATATAAAACTTTCTGGTTTTCTCCTTTTCAAATTGAGTGAATATAAGTATGGGGAATGGGATTAAGTGTGACATGTAGTGTTTTTATTCCACACTTGAACAGAAGTTTCTTCATCTTTTTGTTATTTTTCATCTTCATCATATTGATGAATTTGGACATAACCTAATTACCTCCAGTCATTATTTTGAAAAGGGCACATAGTGGTAGCAGACAGCGTTATTTACTACTGCTGGTCCTTCAGGATGTTCCTGGAAGATGATGTTACCATAAAGTACTGGAATTTTTTTTTTTTCCAAAGATAGTTTTAGTACAGATTGGAGTTCTTTCTGTTGTCCAACAGTAAAGTCATGGCTTTCTTTCTGACCATTGCTCTGCAGCAGGATGGTAATTACTGAAACAGCTCATGGTGTTGAAATGCTGCATACATCTCTGCCTGAATGTAGGCTGAGTTCATCTATGGAGTATTGGTTGAATAGTTCCTGCTGGGTTAAATCTGTTTGTCTTTATGAGCAGCGCTGCTTCTGAAGTACTGATTGGGACACAAGTTTTATTTTAAGGTAGTTGACTTAAGTAGAACATTATAACTGCATTGGTTTAAGAAAGGAAAAAGTCTCCAGGTTGCTGTAGTCAGAGGGATGGTTGTCCAGTGGACAGTGGATATTAACATGCTGAAAAGTACTTCCTTCTGTGAGCTAAATGTTTATCCCACATGCAGCACAAACCAATCATATTGTGAAATCCATATGGAATTGATAACTCCAATGGCATTGTTCAAACAAGTAGTTAAAATATTCAGGAATACTCAAGGAAGTTATAAAATGAAATTGGCATCTCAACCTAATCTCTTTGTAAATTCAGCCCATGTAGAAGATCTGTTGAACTACTGTACAGTTCCCTTATTTCTGCTTTCTTCAGTTCATCCACGGGGATTTAAAGATTTTGTACCACAACAGGCAGAACTAATCCTGCATGTTTTCCACGAATTTGTGTCGTATGTTTGCCCTGTGCTGTCCTGTGAAGCAAAATCATTTCCTCTTCATGTTCCTTATTGTCCTGACTATCCTGTCTCTGGCTTTCCAGTTTCATCCAGCAGAAGTCTCTGGTGGACAGGAGGAAGCAGTGTGTTTGAGCTCCACACAGGTTGTTTGCAGGGGTAACAAGGTAAACCAGCCACTGCTAGCTCAGGGTGAAGCCTTTTCTCAGCAGCAGTTCTAGTTCTTGTGTGCTGCCCAGCTGAGGCTTGTGAGTTTAGCAGAGCAGGGCAGGAATATCCCTTTCCAAAAATGTACAGGATGTCAGAGAGGCTGGAAAAGTGAAGGAGCAAGTTCCCGTTCTGAAGGGAATAAGGCTAAGGATATACTACCTTGTGATAAATGGTTGGCCTATCCAGAGACATAAGTAGCCTTTCATTCAAATGTCCATTCTTTATTTTAAAGTGTCCTTGTGCATAGATCTCTGAATCTATTTCTTTTGCCTTTACAACAGCACTGCAAAGAATTTTTTTTTCTTTCCAGACAAGCTAGAAAAGTATCAGGTTTTACATTCTGTGATTATAACAGAGACCTGTTGTTCTCTGTTGAATTGTATTGCCATAACCATGAGCTGGTACCTCTGGAATAATTGGTTTCTATCTCACTGCCTTCAGAAGTCTCAGCGGACAAGGTTGGAATGTGAACAGTTAGTATAATTTTCACATGCAATATTACACTACTATTAGTAGTCTGCTATTTCACTCTCAGGTCTTCGTGCTTTGAGAAAGAGAGTTTGAGAGTATTTAGAGTTTGAGAATTTTTGCAGCCCAAGGAGACTTTTATTTCAGATGGAGAGATTTCCTGAAGCACAGCAACATGGGCTTACTTAGGCCGCGCAGATTATTGTTCTGTGGTTTGTTTTCTTACTTTTATAAAACCTAAAAGCTTTCATTGGCACCATAGTGATTTAAATTACCCATCTAAAAATTTTGAACTATTTTCTTGAAATTACTAGGCAGTGGATGTGGGAATGTCTCCTAGTGTGACAGAGTAACATTTTAACCTTGTATTAAGTGGTTTCACTTCAGAAAGATTGAATATGGCAAGAAGTTACTTTCTGATCACTGGTCTTAATCAGAGGAGGGTATTAATCTTTGTTTGCAGAAAAAGACCAATTTTCATCTTCTTTCACTCCCAGTTCATTTTTGCAGTCTGTGTTTGTGTTAAGAGGTTACACGCTGGGGATGCTTATACCAACTCTTATTTTGTGGAAGCTCTTTTCACAGTACTTTTGCCTTTAAGGACACTTTCTTTATTTTGCTTTGGTGGGGGTGTATATTAAAAATCACTTTTTCTTCAGCTGTTGCCATTTGTTCTGTTATGCTTGCAGAAGTATAAATTTCAGTGAATAGCTGATAGACCTCTTATAAATGCTTTGTTATCTGAGCAGGGTGTTTTGTCTTTGTATAACAGAAAAGTGTGGGTTCTTTCTCTGGTGTACCTGCTACTGATGCTGACAGTGCACACACAGATAAAAATAGACCCCTGGATACAGGACCACTGGGAAAGGCAGTTTTGTCTTTTTTCTGTCAAAAAATCTTCTGTGGAACTCCAAAAGTGTAATTTGCTTTGTTTTACCATACTGTATTTAAAATACTCCACAAATGTTATTCATAGTCTAAAAGAATTGAATATTGCTGCTGGACAGTATGCTCCACTTAAAACCTGTGAATGTTTCACTTTGCAATTATAAGTAGTTGTGTTCCTAATGGCAGATAAAAGTTGGTGATGTGTCTGGAATGGTCACCGTAAGGATTTGTTTCTTAAATACCTTCTTTGAAGTGCCTTTGACCAATTTCTAGCATCAAAATTAAGGTGAGAATTGAATAAATAAAATAAGTTATCTCATACACAGTTCATGTCTGTCTTCATTTACCCCTCCTGCATGCTAATGGTGTTGCATAGCAGCACAGTTTAGTCCAATAAAACTGTTCTTACTTTTTCTCTAGGGTTGGTTCAGGAAATTCAAAAAGCTTTTCTCACTTGTTATGATTCTATGATTCTATATTTATGCTAAAGACAAAATAGCAAGCTACCCAGGAAACAAAGATAGTAGATTTTTAAAGTGTAAAATGAGTAAGTGCTAGTACCAGACTGACATAAGCAGGCAGCTGTTTCTGCATTGTCCTGATTCTTCAGTGTCTCTGCATTATTACAGATTCCTGAGTGAACTGACTACAACTGATACCTCAGAAATAAAGCAAAACTGTCCAAAATTAACCACCTTAAAAAAAAAATTATTCTTTCAGTGAACTTCTTATTTCTGAAAAAAATAAGACCTGTTAGGGTTTAAAAGTTGTGCTTTCTGACCTAAATGTTTGTGCAGAACAGCATTCAGCAGTAAAAGTGCCTGCACTTAGGCAGCTGGGAGGTGTCTTTACATCTGGAACTCTGCTGGTTGGACAAGGTGTTGGCACAAGCACAGTACAGCTGTGTGTCATTACCTTAAGTACTGTAATAGACCCTGCTAATACTATTAACCTGGATTAATTAACTCTTTAATTTCAAAGTGCAGGAAACGGGTGACAGCCAGTTTAACTGAGCTCAAAAGCTGGGATATTTGAGGGAACAAGAGCCAATTGAACAGACCATGAAAACTCCT